>BSSO01003600.1:0-16162 GCA_030267885.1 Mesembryanthemum crystallinum | reverse complement strand
CTGAACTGAACTTATTGCGACTGAACTGAACTGAACTGAACTGAACTGAACTGAACTGAACTTATTGCTACTGAACTGAACTGAAACTTATCAAGATAAGTTGAAAAGAACAGGCCCTTAGTATGTTTAGAAAATTTGTTCCTAATTAAATTAAGAAAAGTCACTACATGAATATTCATTAAAATACATTTATACCGCACGCACTCTTAATTAAAGCGATTCTTGTTTTTAAAATAACCAAACAAGTTAAAAAAAAAAAAAATTGAAAAGTCAATTGGACTCAAGAGCTTTGGTGTTAATAAACTACTCCCTCCAATCTTAAATAAGTATCGTTTTAGAATTGTATGGAGTATGTTTTATTCAAATTAAGTGTAATTTTACATTTTCAATATAATTATGTTATCAGGGACTAGGGAAATTAACTTCATTTTGTGCAAAATTCTAAAATGCTCTTAGAACTTACTTAGGATCAGGGGGAATATATACTAAATAAATAAATGAATAAAGTTAAAGTTCAAGCTATTTTTTGAACAGGTAATAAAAAAATCAAATTGTCAAGCTTGAGCCTGCTAAAAGTGAACCTAGCACCAAACTTTTTGTAGAAGTTCAATTAGCTACGCTTTGCGAATAGTTTAGGCCTTGTTCGGGGTGGTTGTCATTTGCCAATTTTTGGTTTTGAAAAATTTTCAACTATTTGTAGAAATTTAATTTAAAGCTGAAATTTTCGGTAGTTACAGTTCTCAACTTAATTTTTAAAACTGATAACAAAAAATTGGAAACCAAAAAAAATAATTTTCAAAAACTAGTTGTGAGTTCTCAAAAAAATTGAAAATTGGCAATTGTCAACCATGCCAAATTGGCCATCAGCTTGTGAATTATCCTAACTTTGACAATTCTTATATCACGTTTGAATGGCAATATCAATAAAAAAAAAAAATTAATCATAGGAAATAAAATAGAGTAATAAATAAGAAAAAAAGAATGATATCATAAATAAATAAATAAGTTTATAATTGAGTTCCAATATATTTATGATGACATAGCCTAAGCTTATAAAATACTCCATCCAAACATAAATGAACAGATAAAGTTTCATTGTATGTCCAAAAAAGCTCAGAGTCAAAGTTCTATTTTCCCAAGAAAACTATACCTATACACCAATTTGGCAACCATATCTCATTAATCTTGTTATAGTACATGTCAGGTGTTTAGCTTACTGGTAAAACAAGCAATAGCTTATACAGTATGTCGGGGTTCAAACCTATTGAAGAACACAAATACAAATTATTCGTGTAAGACCTGAGACCGTGCGCGTTAGAATATACCCATTAATTATATCCAAAAAGAGAAGAAGTTCCACTATACCAATACAAAAAAATAAAAAATCTTATCATAGTACAACTATTACCCCGGGAAACATCTCAAGACGTTTAAAGTTGACATTCTACTAATGTGGACGTTGATAACCGATATATATTAGGAAACAGATAGACATGCTTCGTATTACTTATTATAGATTCTACAATGACAACCTCCAATTTCAAAACAATACTCCACAGTATAAATAATATAATAGTACTCAGATAATATTGTAAGCTTATGTAATTACTCCTGATAAGTACATATTATATGTGGTGGGCTTCAAGACTTGACTTTTTAATAATACCATAGTATAAGCCTATAAGGTACTATAAACTTGTAGGAAATACAATTCCACATGAATCCAATTATCCAAGTATGGATTGGTACACTTGCATGTAATGGCAGAATTATAGTCTTTTTGAGTGTCCCTATTAATCCTGTCCTGTGCTCATGTTGAACGAGATAAATTGTTAGATGATGTGCAACACAATAGTCAGAAATTGAACCTTGGACTTTTTATTGACAATCCTCGATGTTAATTTTATAGAGCCGCCCTATACCGTTGTGCCATATGCCTCTGAGAGAACATGGTATATTGTATTGTATCGATCAAGTAAATCACCCATATTGTTAAAGAGTATCACCCCAATCATAAATAAAATAAAATTAAATAAAAATGAAATAACTCTTATTATCTAGAAAACAATCACCATTGTTGTTAAAAGTCACCTTTTAAAATAATAATCACCCTTATACTTGTTTTTTCTTTGTACACCATGTTGTCTATGTATGTACAAGATTATGTTAATTTCATCATTCTCTTCCGGCAATCAGTTCAGATTTGCAACTTGCTTTTTTCTGTCAAATATTACTATTCATTCAGTTTTCATTCATTTCACCACCGTTTAGTTGAAGTAAACATAACCTAATTACTGATATCTTACTTATAAGCTAGTTTAATCAATTGAAAGAGAGAAATAATTTTTTTTTTTTTTTTTTTTTTGAGGAAACATCTTGTAGATAAGAGGAGACAAGAAGTGGACTCTTTATCATGGTTATATTGAATTAGATTGATTATTGACAAATACTGATAGAAACATGGATGATGGTCACACATGAAAATTAAAACAGATACTCCATATAATTTGCCGTATGTGCAAGGTTGTCAATAAGAACATAATTTGTGTGACCCCTTCCACAAATTCTATCTACCTCAATGACCAAAAATCATAACAATAATAAATGCACAATCAAACAAACTCGTCAAGTTATGATGGGTTGTTTGCTACTTTGCTATGCTTTTGGGCCAACTTGTTAACAACAAGTACAAGAGAATGTTGTGTAAATTTCAAGGAATTATGGCTTCTTTTTGCTATCAAATTAAAGTTGGTATTACTACTAATAGGGCAAAAGTTAATTTTAAAGGACTAGGGTTACATGATTTGTTTTACTATTTACAAACAAAAGCATGTTAGATGTTAGTTTAAAAAAAAAAAAAAAAAAAGAAAAAGAAAAGAGGAAGGTTGAGTTTGATGGATTGGAGTTAGATGCAAATTAATTTTGGTTTTGACATTGCTCCTACATTTGCTGCTAGAACTTCAATAGGAGAATTTAATACAATCCCCACAAACTATCTTGTGTTAATTTTGTAGTTAATTTTTTGTTTGCTTCTTTTTTCTTTTGAGCGATTTTTTTTGCTTCTTTTATTAATCCTTAATTCTCCTATGCACCCGTCTAACTGTAAGAAAAACATAAATAATACCTATGTTGTTCTATGTTACGTGTAGATTCTCAGGTTGGTCAACATCTAACGAGTGCGTATGAGTGTTACTCTTTATTCAACTATTTTGCCTTCAAGTGTTTTCCAAATTCGAAATTTCCTTTTAAGGATCTTTTTCAAAACAACATCTATTAATTAAGGTATGGCTACGTATATGAAAAACAATCAACGAACCTTTCTATCAACGAGATCCTTCCTACGTTGTTGTCGTCTAGTCTTCAATGCAAAATTGTCATTACAAATTTGATTGTTGTTGACATTTGAACATTCTTGAAAAAAATTTCATCATATCTACCAATGAACAATTTTACACGCAACGACAATTCTGCAATAAATATCAGAGTTTTTCCGTAAGGTATCTTCCGTCTCATAAAGTTCGCAACTTCCTTGAAAACTGTAATTCACATGTGACGAAGGGAGCCGAACGATTCTGGTAAATAAAAGCCTGTGTCAGACTACACAGCCTCAATGGATTTAAACACAAAAAGCTCAGAAACACGAGGAAAAATGGGACTTGAGCAGTTAAAAAAAAAAAAAAAAACATCTGGAAAAAAGAAGTCTTACACAGTCAAAATGTTAATTTGGTGCCAGCATTGATTTACTGGAGACACCCAGCATCTGGAGTTTCCTTTCTGCATTGCCACTTTATCTCACAGCATTCAAATTTCATTTTCGAAGTGAAGATTGCCCAATAGGGAAACCTGGATGCTCAAATCTAAAATGTCTTATACCAGAAAGATGCCGTAACCAACATGTAATCCCATGATGTCGAAATCAACGGCTCCAAGACTTGTCAGTACCTGTAGTAAAAAAAAAAAAAAAGTAACAATAATAAGATTAGGAAAAGAAACTTAAAAGCTATTTAGATCAGAAGGGTTCTCAGTTTGGTGTTATAGCTTTACTAAGTGGCCCACAGTCTTAATAACTATGTTTAAACCTAAAGAAGATGCAAAAGAGTGGTTGAGAGAGAGTACAAGATGAAGCATTCTTACTCAGGGTAGAGTCAAGAAGAGACTGAACAGGCTGGAAACTGACAACAGAAAAGTCATTGTAGGTTGGGATAGATTTAATGCAATGCTTAATCTTTCGAGTCGATATGCATTACCTTCTGTCATTGAGAGGGAAGAGAGAGAGGTTGAAAGTGAGAGGGAAGATGCTGATGTATTTTACCTAAACAAGGTAATACGTATTAGTTTATGCTCACTTGTGAAGCTCACTATTATAAAGAGCAAGAAACAGGCACATTTCTCCCTACAAAAAATAATATACACAGGAAGCTCCATTAAATCCTTTCATCATCTTTGTTTTTTTGGTTTCTATATCTCTGTATCATGGAGCTTCTAACAGCAGTTTACCTCTTTCCTTTCTTGTACATTGCCTTCCTTATTTGTAAGAGGGTAATAGAAAAGAGGGATCAATGCTGCTACATGCTTCATTATGAGTGTTTCAAGCCACCTATAGACAGGAAGCTGACCACAGAAGATTGTGCCAGCATTGTGTTTCGTAACACAAAACTCGGTTTAGAAGAGTTTAGATACCTTTTAAAAACTATTGTAAGCTCTGGTATTGGGGAGTTTACTTACAGCCCCAAAAATGTCATTGAAGGCAGAGAAGCAAGCCCTACTCTTGCTGACTCTGTGGGGGAGATGGACGAGATCATCTTCGACACACTTGATAACCTATTTGAAAAGACAAGGATCCCCCCATCTGCGATCGATATCCTCGTCGTGAACGTCTCCCTGCTTGCAACTGTCCCGTCTCTCACGTCCCGTGTTGTAAACCGCTACAAGATGCGGGACGACATAAAGACGTACAACGTCACCGGGATGGGTTGCAGTGCAAGCATCATCGCCATCGATATTGTTCAGCAAATGTTCAAGGTACACAAGAACGTCAACGCCATTGTTGTAAGCACTGAATCCATGGGAACAAACTGGTATGTGGGCAAGGACCGATCATTCATGCTCTCCAACTGTCTATTCCGTACAGGGGGTTGCTCCATGCTTTTCTCAAATAACAGACGCCTGAAGCATCGAGCTCTAATCAAGCTTAACTGCCTATTGAGAACCCATCTTGGCAGTGATGATCGGGCATATAATTGCTGCTATCAAAAGGAGGATGATGAAGGGTACCCTGGATTCTGCCTCACTAAGCACCTCCCGAAAGCAGCTGCTCAAGCTTTTACGGAGAACCTTAAGGTGCTAGTGCCTAAGATCTTGCCTCTAAGGGAGCTGCTCCGGTACCTAATTGTCTCTCGTACATGGACTAAGGGGGACCTCGGAAAGGTTGGGATAGGATTGAATTTTAAGACGGGTATCCAGCATTTCTGTATACATCCAGGTGGAAGGGCTGTTATAGATGGTACTGGCAAGGGTTTGCAGCTTAGTGACTATGATTTGGAACCTGCTAGGATGGCACTTCACAGATGGGGTAACACCTCAGCGGCTGGATTCTGGTATGTTCTGGGTTACATGGAGGCTAAAAAGAGACTCAAGAAGGGGGATAAGATCCTCATGATCAGTTTTGGAGCAGGGTTTAAGTGCAACAATTGTTTGTGGGAGGTGATGCGGGATTTGAAAGACAGGAATGTCTGGGATGACTGCATAGACGAGTATCCTTACACAAAAATTGTCAATCCTTTTGCTGAAAGGTACAACTGGATCAATGAAGAATACCTAGGTTTCGTTAGACTGCGCTAGGGACGAGTTCTCAAAAATTCTTCATGTATCTGTTTCTCAAATATGTTGCGTTTAATCATATGAATTTTAGTGTGTTTGGTACTTACTATAAAAGTTTAGGTTCCAGGGTCATGAATGGTTATAGGACTATGTAATTCTTACACTGATCTTATTTACCTGAAATCAGGATGAATCAATAAAAGAATCTATTTATATTGGTTTTTATCAGAGCTAAGTACCTTGATTTTCTTGACTAATTTCTCAAAAGAATTTTCTTTAACCAGCATTATTAGTTCTTCAGTGAATCATCAAGGCAGTGTCCTTTTTTAACATAATCTTTCCAACGCAAAGGGCTTCATCAAAGTATGCAGTGTCTTACCAATTACCATCAGAAGCAACTCTACTGTCAACAGGATATGAGTTGTTCGGAGAACCAAAAAGTTGCGACCTTCAATCCAAATCCTTAAATCAGGAAGAATAAATGGCACCATGCTTAATGCTCTTCATATAGCACCAGAACCTCCATTTTTTAGCCCACATTGCTGTCCAATGAACACCAACAAAATATAAAAAATATTCACATGAGTTAACATCAAGAAGTTAGGAGCTAGCACAAACATAAAAGGAAAACATTAGAGTTATTGTAATTTAATTGCCTTCTCATACACCCTACATTTTGGAGAGATTGTATTAAATTCTGTTTTGGTCCCTTCCAGATTAACTGTCCCAAATGTCCATTACCACTCAGCATTTAGAAGCATTATTCCACAAAGACCTGTTACTATTTCGTCTTTTCACGTTTATTACTTTCTGTGAAAAGTTAATCACTCCAAAGAGAAGAGATAATAAAGAAACTGTTCCTCTACAAGCACCCATTGCACAAGATACCTAGCATAGTAGGAGCATAAGAAATCAGATGGTATGCAGGCTTCTTCTTTTATTAAGGATAACATTTCCTAATGTAATTAATGGCTCAGATGAATTTGGCAAACCAGATATCAAGATGAAGCATGTCATGACACTCATGAATCCTGAATTTTTTGTCTCTATGAACAGAGTAAACTGCACTGTTGCGACCTACTTTCACAATACAATCCCTTTCAACCTGTATACAAATCAGTCTTCCCTTGTACGAAGGGAAAGGTAAATGCAAATCATATTCATGGTAGTCCACAGTGGTAGTACATAAAATGGTTGACATGTGGACCATTGGCCAGAAATGAAAGAAATGGTTTGCTTTAACTTACATTGATTAGATATCCAAGACTCTCTTCCCTCCGAAACACAAAAACCAATTAAATTATGTTTAAAGTAATCAGGCTTCCACATTAATTGCTACTTTGTTCCCTGACTGGAGAGAGGTAACACAATTAGCAATCGAAGATAAAAAATGCAACCAATTTATCAGTATGAAATCATAGAAACAGAGAGAGCATAAATCTCCTATGAATCTAAAGCAAAATGCGACTCCAATCTTGTGAATAAATAAATGACATGCCTCTTAATCCTCTTCCATTCCCAATAATCCAAGGGAACCTGATTTTATGGATAATTGGCTAAGACCACTGTTGTGGATGCATGGCCATCATTGGTGACATGATCCCTAACCAGAAAAGATGAATGGAAACCCGACAGCAATTTAGGTTTACTGTGCTGTGCCTGAACAAAAAAAATGTTATTAGTATCTGGGGCCTGGAAGATATAGCAGGAAAAGGAATTTGACAATACCTCTCCCCTTGCCAGCCTTTCCTCCCCAACTACTTTTTTCACCCAACTAAAAGTGCTTGAAAAGAAAACCTGTGCTCCAACAACCACATCGTCCCCACTCATTCTTGTGGAAACGGCCTCATAAACTGGATACAGCATAACCTTCTTAATCTGCCACAATTAACCTTCCTGACAGACTTCAGCATTGGCTAACTTTCAGACAAAAGACGCCCAGAATAAGTACAGCATCATCACCAATAGACTACCAAATGAACATGACACAACATGAGAGGTAATTTTTCAAATACCACTTCTCATAATTATTCCTTCTCCACATATACAAGCCAGGGCATGCCAAACATTTTTAATAAGCAACCAAATAAAACTGATTATCATGTCTCAACCTATAGCAAACAATTGAGCCAGGTATCATCCCTGTAATATGCATCTTTTTGTGCCGTTCACTTCAATTACCTCTTCCAAAAGCCAGAAGGCAGCCATGTGATTCTTCAGACCAAATCCATCCAAGTTTTCAGAAGGGTCCTAAGACTTTGAAACTCATTTGAGAAGGGGAAAAAAAAAAGAAAAAAAAGAGCTATTTTCCCAAGTCAAGTTTAAGGTGACATATTGCAAGTATCCAAAACCTAGTTCAATCTTCAGGTTTTTGTGATGAAAGTTTCAAATTGTTGCTGCAATCCAAGGCCATAAATAATCAAATTACATATATGTCTGTCCACAGTTTATCAAATACATTTTACCCTTTAAAGCAATCATACACCCCCTTCATATTTCAGCAAGTAGCTTAGGTACGAAGAAAAATGATGAGCTGAATGATCAATTTTGTCTGAGTCTCATCTAAGTAGAATTCCATTCCAGAGTACCAATCAGAAGAGCTACATTTCCAAAGCTCAACCAAACAACCACTATGAACTCTAAATTTCACATGGCATACAGTTATTTTAAAACTTTCATCTACACAGTGGATGCATTATCAATCCAGTTAATAGGCGCCACTAGGTAACACTAAATTTAGTGCTACCACCTTAATAATCTGTAACCAAGTACAATAGCCAGTGGACATATCTATCTATGAAAGAAGGTCCAATCTCATATTAAGAAACTGGTTACCGCCTTCACCATGCGTACGTATTTTGTATTCATCACCTTTTCATATCACTGAGTTGCAAACTCCAATGCATCTCAGAGACAGTGAGATTGAATAAAATCAGATCCAGGTTATCACAGCTGAGTTAAACTAATTTGACATGACGAAATGTTTGCTCTTTGGGGGATGGGAGGTGGCAGAAGAGCATAAAATAACCTGGTCTGTTTAAGGGTATCCTCACAGCTGCAACGACAATGAACTCTTCCAGATGCCTTTTTTCTAGAAGCCCCCCCTCCCCCCAACCCACCCACATTAGGTTGGACAATTGAACGTAACTAGGGCTAGCTTTTACAACCTTCAGGACTTCAGCCTTCTAATAAAAGTTGTCAGTTGCATTAGTTTAAGGAAACCTTCAAAATTTATGACAAATAAACCACATTGAATAAAGTAATTGGATATTTGAAAAGAAAATAAAATAAAACAAAGAACAAAAACCAAATAAAAGAAAATAAACAAATAACAAAAAAGGACTGTAAAGTGTACGTGCAATTTGAGAAGGCAAACAGAATGCTACAAGGCTGGAGGAACACAGCTGGATAACCAACCAAGCTTTCAGGGTTCTTTTGCTCAATTTGGCACAAAAAAAAAATGTTTTAAACATGGGCAACAAGTTCTTGTCCAGGCATAAGTGAAGATAAAGGCCCAAGCATGCTTGGTGGCTATGAGAAAGTCATTTCTAGACCTAGGATATTCATGGATAGAGCCAAGTTCAATTTGTAGTGTGCGGCCATGCTAGGATGAGGGTAGCCTCAATGATATCCTCCAGCCAGCAAGCATGGATGGTATTGGCGACAATGGGAGAATGGGCGGTAGTTAGGGGCAATGAGTTCTGCCTCTGAAAAATACTGCCTAGGAAAGATCTTTGGCCAGAAGAGGACATTCATCATGAGGGAGCTTGTGACATGCAACACTTTTCCTATGTGAATAACTACCACAAGCCTTTCCGGCATGTTCTCTTCTCACTTGCATGCTCCTAAAGAAACTTCCCAAGAAGTCACTCCTCTCTAGATTAGTCCAAGCTAAGCCAGCTAATCTACAAAGTTTTTAAGGCTATGGGCTCCTCAAAATAAGATGATAGATAGTATTATCAATCCAATTCAGATATCTTTATCCACATAATCCATGGGTGTTACTACAACATTTAGCTCTCTCTCACCAAACCCACATCTCTGCCAACAATATCATCAAAATTAGAATTAAAATCTTGCACTACTCTCAAGGAAAACTATGACCATCATCCCTCTTACCATGTCCACCCCAAGTACGCAACCCTTAAAAGGAAAAAAAATTACCTTTCCTGACCTGGATAGCATCTTAAGCACAGTGAGAAATAACACCTATATAACAAAATGTGTTCCATATACGAGCTCTTAACCCATTCCTATCCTTGATAACATATCTTAGTTATGATGTACAAACTACAAGGGAATGAAATGCATCATTGCAGTATTAGCACCATTGGCGTCAACAACATCCACCGGCTGTTCAAGGTAATAAAGAACATAAATAGCATTGTCTGCAGCACCGAATACACAGAAGACCCATTCTTCACATTCACCAAGTATCTGCTACAGACAAGAGGTTGCTCGATGCTCATTACAAACAACAGATGACTCGGCTCAAACATGTGTTTTGAAAACCAAACTTGCTCTAAAGATGAGCCAACTTCAAGTATTCTATCAGAAAAGAGGATGGAGGGGTACTCAGAAATGTTTCTAACTATGAACCTCCTAAAGGTAGCTGCTCAAGCTATTATTGCAAACCTTAGGGTGCTAGAGCTGAGAATCCACCTGTAAGGGAGCTTATGACCACCTAATTGTATCTCATACTTGAGCAAAGAGCAACAGTTCTTGCAGATTCGTTTTGTGGGCTTGTGCAGGGGCAAGGAGCGTAGGTTGCTTTGGCGGTGTGCTTATTTCGCACTCCTTTGGTGTGTTTGGCTGGAACGGAATTCCCGGGTTTTCAGGGGGATTGCTAATCCGGCGGACTTTGTTTGGGACCGCTTCGTTTATGTGGCCTCTCTTTGGGCCAAAGCGGCGGGGGCTTTTAAGGGGGTTCTTTTGACAGGGCGATTTGTAGTTTCCTTTTGAGGACCTCTGGTCCTCCAATGTTGTAATATTTTACTGTCATTAATACAATTTTCTTTTATCAAAAAAGCAAAGAGCAAGCTCGAATAACTTGGATTGAGATTGGATTTAAAGGCTAGTGTCCAACACTCCGTATACATTAGGGAGGAAGGGCATGAATAGATAGGACTGGCAAGGGTTTGCAGCTTAGTGACCACGACATAGAACCGGCTAGGATGGCACTTCACAGATGAAGAAACACTTCAGCAGCCTGGGCTCAGGATTATCACAGCTGAGGTAACGCGTCACAGAAGAGGTAACATTTCAGTGATTGCTACTGACTCTGGTGGTTCAAGTGCAGCAGTTGTTCACGAGATGTGATGAGGGTTTTGAAGGACAGGACTCTGGGTCGACAACATGCAGGATGAACTTCTACAATAGAAAAACTAATTAAATATGGTTGTTATTCTGAAAAATACAACAAAGGCCTTATTTACAGACCTGTCCTAAGCCTGCCAACTAAAAAGAGAAAGACCAAAAATGGAGAAATTCTGTCTTAATTACAATCTACAAACAATGAAACTCACTTAATGGTAAATCTTAGCATAAAAGAACTAGATAAATAACCTAATACTGCTAAAATCAACTCATCCTACAGCTATGACTACCCTTAGAAATTTAATTTTTGCATGGCTGATAAATCATCAAATATTCATATTTGTTTAGTTTGTGCCAGAAAGGCAGGAGTTTCCGATCTGTCCATGCATTGGTTTCAATCGTGTTTTTTTTACAAGTATTTGGAACTTGCTTGACGTGTTTAGGTTCTGTAGAATCCTGCTGTTTTTAGGACCATGTGACTACTACACTAATATGTCATGTAAAGATGCCCTTTATCCACCATTCTCAATGCTCTGGTTAATTACCAAGCTCCACCCCTACCAATAGAAAAATTATTATATTATTTTCCAATAACAAATATAAACATATACTGATAAGGCAGACAAGTAACAATCTAAGCGGACTAGACAACGAAGGAAGGACTTACAGGAATTAATCCAGATGAATCCCCCACCCAAACCCGCGAATCAACACCAGAAAGAAGATGAAATGAGTCTAGGGCACTGAGAAGGGAAGTGATAGTAAAATCATTTGATGCCTCTTCCAAGGAGAACTAGCAAGAGACAACAAAGGATGGATATGGTGTGCATGCAAAAAGAAAGTAACAGACTTGTTGCTTTCTCAAAACGTCGTTCAGGCCTCTTAAAGAAGGCAAGTGAATTGTGCACATTGACGGGCTCGGAAGCCGCTACTGTTGTTTTCTCTCCCGGAAAAAAGGCCTACTCCTTCGGCCACCCTTCGGTTGACACTATCATCAACCGTTTCATGGGTAACAACAGCGGTGCTGTTCTCATTGGTGAGTTCTCTGGCTTTGACGTTCATCAGGCAGAAACACTGCATTGGAAGAAAAAAAATGAATTCTAGTGACAAGAAAACTAGTTATCCTTTTGTAAACACATTTTACAATCCAAAAAAGACACTATTGTATATAATAAAATTTACTGGCATTTGACACCTTTTTATAGAACCTCAAAATTCAAACACCATTACACCAACATGTAGATCGATAAGTCTTGCTAAGTATCAAAAGGAGTAGGGTTAATATAGATTAAGGAATGTATTTAAATTGGCAATAGGATAACCTTACTGAATATTCACTTAATCAACCAAAATGTAATCTTTTTATTAAATGGAAAAGGTCTATAATGAATCATTGCCATGTTCAACATAGCTTATACTATGATTCTCTTCATAAAACAAACATAACAGCACTAACATGAGCAAGTCTTACAAATAATAGATTTCACAAGATAAGAAACCATATAATAATAATAAGGATTTTTGTGGGAAACGCCTTATAAAATGAACTTTTTTTTTGGNGGAACTCATAAAAATTTATTGTGGGGAACCCCATTATAAAAACAAAAGGAACACCTTAAGTCTTTTTCCGGCAATTTAATTGAGATTCCGACCCTTTTTCCCTTAGCTTTCATGCTTAAAACTTAAAATATAGAAGATGTGTTTAAATGAATGGGGCAAATCGGCCAAAACGTCATGGCCTTTTGTATAAGGGATTTTTTTCCCCAAAAAGTTCATTTTACAAGGGGTTCCCCACAAAAAAAATCCTAATAATAATAATAAATAAGATTTGTAAATAACAAACTCCAAAAGAAATAAGAGTGCATACCTTTTGAGCCTGAATTTCAGGTCATTGTACAGCTGTTTTTTCTTCGGCAACAACCCTTCCAATGTGGAAACAAATTCGAACTTGTGCAAGTGCGTCTTTCAAGCCCTAGAAGGAATTAGTATCAAAATGATGATTTAAAAGATTCTAGACCTTACGTAGATAAGATATAGAAGGAAACTGCCAAGAACATCCAAATCATTCAACTGTTTCTAACGGTATTATTCTATAAAAGGTGTCATAAGTGTTTTCTCTAAAATATGCAGTATTCACCCACACAAGTCTTGGAAATTGTTACGCCTATTGAGCCTAGAACGTTGGCCATGTTACAAAAGACATTTGTGCATTGTTCTTCAATTGCTTTATCACTTTGCATATCACCTAGAAACCCTATACCCGAACTTGTTCTACTTAACCAGTTCTTAACTTGATAACTTGCCAAAAAAATAAAATAAGAGAGAGTAGTTAAAACTTGGGAAAAATGCTCGGCTTAATTCACTCCCCCTCTCGAGTCCTTCACGTGCATAGCAAGTTATCATGGGATGATGCTATACCACATAATCACAAAATGACGCAGAATACTCAAAACACACACAGTAGATATAATTCCAAAAACGTAAAGTTTAAATACCTTATAAAAGTCAACCAAATCGTATGCGTTTAGTTTGCTTGAAAAGAAAAGCTACATATCCTAAGAATCATACTACATCACGCCAACTATTTTTTTTTTTTCTTTTATAACAGGGTATCCGAGCTTTGCTCGACTGATCCCATGGGCCCTGAAGTTAACAACCACGAAAACCTCCGGTTTCCCTAAGGTAACTTGAACTTGGACCTCTAGAATAGATCTTGGGGCTCTTACCAGTTTAGCTACCCCTCAAGGTTACTGTATCAAGCCAACTAATATCAATCATAGTTACATCATGGGCATATGAGATAAAAAGATAGAGACCAAAAAAATTAGACATCGAGGGACCATATTCAGAAGGTAATACCTCTATAGTGGCACTATTAGGATCTGCGGGAATATCATGACCTTCACGTGAAACCATCGAAGATATTCTCAATTCATCAAGTTCTTTTCCAAGTCTGGAGGCTCGATTATCTACTCTGCATGCATGAATCATGCAAAATAAAAATAAATAAATAAATAAATAAAACCAAGTAGTGGTATATTAATAATAATAGCATTCTTAGTAGCATCAGCAAAGAATAGGCCCTTTTCTTCCACACAAGAACAGTAAGATGAACGTCAAAGCCAGAGAACCCACCAGTGTTCAAAACAACACCGTTGTTAGAACCCATGAAGCGGTTGATGACAGTGTCAACCGAAGGGCGGCCAAAGGAGTAGGCCTTTTTTTCCCGGAGAAAAAACAACAATGGCGGCTTCTGATCCCGTCAAAATGCACAACTCACTTGTCTTCTTGAAGAGGCCAGACCGACGTTTCGAAAAAGTAACAAGCCTGTTGCTTTCCTTCAGCATGCGCACCATTGGAGGGGGCACCATGATTAACAAGAGAAACCTGAACTTTGAAGGAAAAAACAAAGAAAGGAAAAATGACTTATATAATCACTCGACTTGTATTTGTAAATTTATTCAATATACTAAATTGTTGACAATCAGATAAAATTTACTCTCCAATTCTTTCTTTTCCCTCAATCAACCCCTCAATGTATTTGATGTTCCTATTAACACCAAGGATAAAGCAAAAATTCAAATTGAGAAGTGAAAAACAAGGAGGTCAGATTTTTGTAATTAGTACTACCATTTCCTGTATTATAGTCTGCATTTAATATAAAAGTTTCTCAGATCTCAATTGTAAATTCCCAAAATACTCGATCACATTCTCTATTTTCATCAATCAAATTTACACCCGATTTGAAACCAAAAGGCACGAAATTCACCTCTGAGCCAATAAATCCACAAAATTATGCAACAAAAAACTCACATTTAGAGCATACCTACTAAGATAATTAGAGAACTAAACCCTTCATATTCAAGATTCGATACAATATGAAAATAAATAAATTACTCTCAATCATACAACGTAAATGATAAAATTAAACAAGTATAAAAAGGAAGCGATATTGAAGAAGAAAAAAAAAAAAAAAATTCGACATACCCTAGGTCGAAATTGATGCTGCTCCGAGCAATGGTGAATGACTTCAAATCATTCGCTAGGATGCGTCAATTTAATCTGATTCAAGAGGTGTAAATGCAATCCATCGGAGGTGTAAATGCAATCCTTCGGATATCATGTATATCATATCATGCCCATTAGAACAAATATTGAAGCATTGGGCAATTTATACCGTAGACCCGGGTGTATGAACCGGGTCCAAAACGGTGACGTCCTTGATATGGATAGATTTCATTCACATCAGATATGGACGTAGCATTACTCATCCATGACCGGAGGTGGTGAGGGTGTTGAAGATTGGTCTGTAGTGGAGTTTGTAATGTACTATTGAGTTACGGTACAATTTTTGGCATTTTTGCATCCCAATTGTAGAGGCTAGTTAGATATTTTAATAAAACTTTGCTTATTGATGATAATTGAAAAACCATACATATAACTTACAATACTTTTTAGTAGTAATAATTGTTAACTAATTAAACTAATATTTGTGTTCATTTTGTTAATTCTTAGTACTTTTTAAACAAGGTTCACTATTTTATTAGCTTTAGGTTTATTATTTGGCATTTCAGCCGTTTGAATGAACTCTTATTTGTTAAGAGGTTGTTTGTTTCTCCACGTTCGTCCATAATATTCTTAAAGTGTTAAAAGGAATCGGGAAATTTCTTTATAGATATTTTAAATTGTTAACGTGATCCATGATTCTTTTGAAGTAACCCTAAATCTTTTTATGCTAAATTCTAGAATGATGGCTTGTTATACAAGAAAACGCTCACATTACTTCCCGCATATGGTAAATAAGCCTCATTTGAGTATTGTAGATCTGGCCAATTCTTATTACCCATTCAAAAATTTCTCTATTATGCTAGCCCTAAAACTTTTATAACTTTCCCTATTATGCTGCACTAGAAAATACTCCCTCCGTTCCGTAATTAGCTTTCAAAAACACCATATTTTTTGTCCCAAAATTAGCTTTCAAAACCCATAAAATCCCATAACTTTTCTATTATACCCCTCCACTAAC
>BSSO01003599.1:0-16164 GCA_030267885.1 Mesembryanthemum crystallinum | reverse complement strand
TTACAACAAACAAACACATAAAATTCCAAGGGAAAAAATGTTATACAAATGAACTCATAAAAAAAGAAAGAAAAAGAAAAATGTGATAATGATATTACAACAATCAACTTATTACAATTATAATCCGTACATCGCACGCGGTACAAACTAGTTATATAGTATAAAGTATTCCATCTCTCTTCAACTAGTCACCATTGGAGTAATAAAATAAGAAAATCCAAACTCGAAATGTGGATCTGAGGGCACCACATTTGCCAGAATCAAGTCATGAACACACACACACCACCACCACCAAAATAAATAAAAAAAAAAACCAAAACCTTGTGAATTCCATCTCATCATCAAATGTGGACCCTTTCTTTGGGTTATATGGATATTTTGCGTATAGGCAGCAACATAAAGTGGGAGAGGCAAAAAAGTTATTAGATGGTCCTCAACTATAGGTCACCCACACACAAAATAAGATACTCAATATATCAATTATCTATCTTTATTGAGTAAATTGGAGTTGGTTCTATTTGATTCGTGAGAGGAGGGACCAATGGTTCTATAACATCTAGTTAGGGTTGTAAACGAGCTGATATACTCATGAGCAGCTCGCAAATATGCTCAAAACTTGCTCTATAATAAATGAGCTGAGTACGAGAATCAATCTAATACTCGTTTACTAAATGATCCAAGTACGGGCAACTCCCTAATCGGCTCGTTTATATTAATTTTTTTAATTAAATTACCTATAAAACTCTAAACGAGCCGATACACTCGTGAGTCGTGAGCAACTCCCTAACATACTAAGTCAAAACTCACTCGATAATAAACAAGCCGAGTACGAGTACGTGCACCAATATGATACTTACCTAATAAAACAAGTCGAGTATGAGCACAATGGTACTCGGTTCAGTTCGGTTTGGTTCGGCTCGTTTACAGCCTTACCGGTTAGAGGCGTGGGGATTGGGCCGGAAAATCTATTGGACCCGAGATTGATCAATTGAAGACTACACATTGGGCTGAGGAAACCAGATACTGGGCCGGACAAATAGGCTTCGCCCAGCTACACATTTACACTATACGCAGTCGCTTACTCCTCTCTCTCTCTCTCTCTCTCTCTCTCTCTCTCACCCCGTCAGCGTTCCCGGCCGGCGACTAACCCTCTCCTGCTCTCATCTGTGCTCCGGCAGTCTCTTCTTTCTCTCTCTCTCTCCTCATCTCGCCACACCACCTCCCGTTGAAGATTACAGGTATGTTTTCTCCCTCAATTGCTATACTTCCACTTTCAATTTTTGTTTCATTTTGTACAATTCGGTTCAATTTCTAAAAATTTCAATGTCTGAGGTTTGTATTTCACATTGAAAAGTGTTATTTAGAGGTAGAAAGTACTAGTTGAGTTTGATTATGGCACTTCAATTTTAACAGGGCCTGTTATTTAGAGGTAATTCTCATTGAAATTGTGTTATTTTGCGGTACTGTTTATCTAGCTTATGTTGGGTTGAAATAGAAAGATAAATAATGATTAGTAAAGGTTGAATTTCTTGCTTATGCCTCCTGTTATGATTTNCATAAAGTGTATGGACTTCATTTTCCATCTTTCTTCTTGTTGTAGGACGAAAATGGGCAACGAAGCGAAGCCGACTAACGAGGTTCCAACAGAGGAGGAGGTGGATGCCTTGCTTGAGGTAATTAAATCACTAATACTGGAATCACAAGCACGTTTTCTGCTCCCATTTAACCTTAAATTTTGTGAAATCATGTTTTTACTTTTGAAATGGTGACAATTGGCTACTGATTCCTATTTTCAATCCCCATCTTATTCCCAATTCAATAATCCAAACATGGCAAATTAGTCTGTTTGGTAGTTAAGAATTCATCGCCACAAAACAGACAGCTCGTAAATGTATTTGATTTTGAGTGAGTTTGTTTCATCATCTTGAGATCACAGGGTACTAACAATGATATTTGTGTTATTAAAGTTTCTGATGATCGTGTTAGTGTAAGTTTGGTATGATGGGTTTTGGTTCTATAACAGCCCCTTAAAGATTAACAAGTTGCCTTAGACTATAGGGAAACACTAAGATGTGTGCTATCAAACATTTTGATTATGATGTTATTCTAGTTTTGATGGATTTTGATCTTATAGTTATAGCTCCTGATGTTGCCACGATTCCTGGGTAAATTGCTTTACTCCCTTCTGCCACTGCATTAGCTTTTGTATGACCTGAACTGCAAAAGCTGTATAAACTTTATGCAAATGAATGGTCAAGCTGAGTTGAGGGCAGTTGAAGTACTAAGACTTTGAATTTGTTGAAAGGATAAAATGTATCGCTCTATTTAGAAGCTACTGCAGGATTACACAACCACGGAAGACTATATATTGATTGCCATTACTGTTGGTCTGTTAAATACATATTAGGTTCTGACTACCGTTTTTCACCCATATGCTTCATTGGATACTTCATTCCAAGTTTACTCTTTCAACCTAACCAAGTAGTAGGCTAGGGAGTTGATAGTTCTTACATCTACAACTCCAGAGTAAACGGTGGTTATTAGATGTTTATTTTTGTTGTGATTGCAGGCAGCTAGATATGATGATGTGGATGACCTCAAAGCCTTAGAGTCTGCTGGTGTCTCACTTCGTGCCACGGATTCACAAGGCCGGACTGGTGAGAATGTCATTATTTTAGAAATTTATGCACTTCTGCACTTCTGTTGTTCATAAGCTGATTGCATGGCACATTCCCATGTTCGGGAGAAGAATGGTTGTGAATCTGCTTTCAGCTTGTCAATATTAGTTTGTAATTGGGAAGCATGGATCTTTCATGAACTTTAGGACCTACTTTAGGAGAAGTTGGTTTGTAGGCGTGACGAGAAATGCTTTGGTGGTTGTATCATGTATGGCTTTCCAGTTTTCATTTGACTCATGAGAGTACTGTTCTTTTTGTCCATTTATATTGAACAAGATATGGCAGAATTAATGGATTTTTGACGATTTTACATATGCCATTATGCTATATCCGAGTTGTCAAATAATGAATTGTAAACTTTTTGTTTACTCGTTAACATTGTTCTCCCACCTGCGTGCCTGTGCATGCTGATTGTTTGCTGTTAGCTCATTGTTTTAAACTTTAGTTAGTAAATTCACTCTTACTTTGTTCACATATATCATTTATACTTTATACTCGTATCTTTAGAAGTTTCAATTTATATCTCATTGAGGTCTGTCTTTGTGGATGGTTTCATCATCATCATTATTGCCTGCAGCTCTTCATATGGCAGCAGCGAACGGGCATCATGGCATTGTTGAGTATCTTATAAGTAAAGGAGTGGTAAGAGGATGTTCTCTTTTTCTATTACCTGGGGTGCGCTATCTGTTATACACTAATGGAACACAACTCCAAACTTATTAAGATAGTTGATTTTTTTTATTTTTTAATATTGTTTGTTATCCCACATGTTTCCTTTTAATCATATTCAAAGACTTGTAGGAGCATGTTTAGCCTAGTTCTGTATCAAAACCATCTGTGAATCTTATTGTTGGCTGTTGCTTGTAAATAGGATCTTGATGCTTTGAATGAAGAGAAGAATACCCCTCTCCACTGGGCTTGTCTCAATGGTCATGTTGAGGTAATGATTTTTATTATCTATCATTCGATGTGTTAACATGCGGTGCCATTGCTAAAGTACGATTTGGTTAGGTGGTTAAAACTCTGATCCTGGCAGGAGCAAATGTCGCAGTTTTGAACAGGTTAGTTGTCTGAACCTGGAACCTGAGATCTAATTTTGGACCTATTTTGATGGGCCTAGTCACATTAACTTAGGATGAGGGCTGCCCTGTGAAATATGAATACGAGGATCACAACCGTTTTTAAAGTTCATTTTTCTTAACATAGGATACCCTATGTTACTTATCATTCCAACTCGACACAAGTGCTTCAAGTTGGAATGAAAAGTAACATAGGGTCGACCTCTTAAAAAGGAGTGGCCCTTTAGGGACTTGACCTCTTTGATTAACATAGAGTAATAATTCAATTGTTCTGTCTATTATGTTCAGCCATGAACGGGCACCTATAGATGAAGCTCTGAGTAGGGAAAAGATGGAAATGATTGACGCGATCAATGAAGCTGTCGCACAATTTGAGCTCTCTCAAGCAAGAGTTTAATGATGAAGACATGTGGGCAACAAAAATTCAGAATACAGCTAACATGTGAGTTATACTGTGGCATTTGTCTTGTTGGTTTTGAGCTTGAGTTTGAAATTCTTATGACAGCATTAGACCATTAGGAGAGAATACATAGCTAGTTCATAGTAGCCTCGCTACACATTTGAGGAATGTATACGTGGATAACAGCTTTTAGAGATCAAGTTCCTGAATCTATTGAAGTCAGCCACTTCTTCAAATTTAACTTTATTTCAAAAGAAAATAAATATTGATATACATATGTTACATACTCGACATAGTTTAAAGTCTTGTATGCATACCGATCATATAATTTCTAGACCCGTCATTGCCAATGAATTCAGTTCATGACTTGCAAGCTGCCAAGGGAGCACCACAGAGGCACTTGTTATGCCCAAAGGCATCAGCCCCAAACCGTGTCACCCACTTTCCTGTTGGGATCGGTCCGCAAAGCTGGTTATAGCTCACATTAAACACCTGCAATGGCATACCGGTGAGTTGGTTCGGTAGAGACCCATATATCATATTATGGCTCACATCAAGCCCTTGTAATTTCGAAGGAAACTGCACTTTGGAGAAATTAAAGGACAGCGCATTGTTCTTCAGATTAATCAACAGCAACTCCTTGCTCTTCCCAAACAAAAACGATGCGTCCCCTGTGAACCGGTTCCCAGATAGGTCCACCCAATTGAACCGGCCCCAGTTCAGCGACCTTGGGATCAGACCGGACAGAAGGTTTTCATACGCCTCAAGGAACAATGTCTTTTTAAACGAACCGAAGCTAGCCGGAATTGAACCAGTCAGCCGGTTTTTCGACAACTTGAGCTGCTCGAGGTTAGTGAGGAGAGAGAGGGAAGCTGGGATTGAACCTGATAGACGGTTTTCTGACAAATCAAGAAGAGTCAATTTGTTGAGCCTGCCGAGGAAAGCCGGGATTGGGCCGGTTAAGTTGGTTCGGAAAAACTCGAGATCATTGAGATTTGTGAGAAGAGAGATGGATGAAGGAATTGGGCCGGTCAGACCGGGAAGGTCGTTGAACCAGAGAGTCTCTAACCCGGATAGTTCACCCACGACCTGTGGAATTTGGCCCACGAGTTCACCGGTCTGACCGATGGTAAGGAGGTTAACCCGGTTGGTTTGGTTATCGCAGCCGACGTTGATCCAGGTTTTGCAACAGTCAGTATTGGGCTGCCAGGAAGAGAAAAATGTGCTTTTGGGGCCTAATTGGGCCTTGATTTGGAGAAGGGCATTTTTGTCATTTGGATTGCAGAGCTCAGCATCTGCTGATTGTGTGAGGGTGATCAATGTGGAGCACAGGATGAGGAGAGAGAATAGTAGCTGCTTTGGTTGGGTTGCCATTGTTTGATGTTGAGATTAAGAAGTTTGGACAATATATGATGGGAAGTTACTTGATTGAATCTTAAATGGTGAAAGAAGCATTTATAGGTGGATGCATATGTTGGGTGAGGACAACTTTCTCGAGTGGTCATATTTGACTCAATTTGGGTTTTGAAGCAGTCAACCAATAATCTCAGAACTTCTCCAATCGCAAAACAAAGTCCCCTAATTGCATTCAAAACGTATGCAATCAATAGGAAAACAAATCCCAAGTTGATAGATAGGATAAAGCTCTAACTTCTTTTTTTTTTTTCCCACCACATGTTTACTTTAAACTGATCGGGTTCTAAATAATGATGTTAGCATCGGCAAAAATCGAACTTTCGTACTTACTTAAGCGATAAAAATGTCGAATCATTTATTTAATGCCCTGAGTTTAGATTTCTTATAAAGTATTTGTTGGTCACTAATATGATTTTTTGTATAATAGTCAACACGCTAAATGATGGAAATTGGGATGAACAGATCAACATTGGACAGCGGACTGAATGATCTAATCTCCAACTGCTATGGTTTTCGAAGTTTATCTAGGAGCATTTATTGTTAGCAAATGTTGATGCAATATTGAATGTGATTAATCATTAAAAACCAAATCAAGTACCCAAATGGCTTAAATAGTTGACGCAATGTTTTTAAATTTCTTTCCCCTTTTTCTTTTTTTTTTTTTTTTTTTGGTCACAACTCACAAGGGAAGGCCTGACCAAACCCAATATGTTTCAACTTTAAAACCCAAATGGCCAAAATCTAATTCTTACACCATGGACCTTGATATCTATGTGGATCCATTCCGTGTCTTCTTAGTAGAGCCCCTTTACCACATGAGTCTTTAAAGTTGATCCGACGACAATTGGGTATTATAAAACTGTGACTCATGCACATTGGTCCAAAAATTGCAACTTCGGTCAAAAAATTCCGGCGAAAGCTAAGTTTTTTCCCGTTTTCACCCACTTTTAACCAATGTTAAGTCAATTAAAAATGTTAACCAACTGTATCTTATTGAAGATTACAAGAATAGATGGAAAAAATGGGAAAAAATATTTTTCACCGGAAAATTTGGCCGGAGTTGTCATTTTTGGACCAATATGAACGATTTATATTTTTATAAGACCTAATTGTCACCGGATCGACTTTAAAGACTCAAGTGACAAAAGGGGTCTACTAAAAAGACTCATTTGGCATTGCGGCTGTTAATCCTTGGTCTCCACACAATGCTAGGTTAAGATGGGAAGGAAGTTACCTCACTATAGTCTTGGTTGGTTGGTGATTCTTTTAACAGCTTATAAGATCATTTGGATTGTTTGACAGTTTGACAATTCAACGCTCTAAAATGTGGTATTTGCATTGGTTGCTAATTTGTTTTAATTTATGATCTTCTACAGAGATTTATATGACACCTTAATTTGGCCATCTCTTTAAGTTCTTAGAAGTGTTCCGTAAGGTTGGTGTCTTATTTTACTCATTTTTGTTTAAAAGAGAGTGTATGGACTCACACTTAACGAATAGGTTGTTTCTCCTCTGACAAAATGCTATATAGACTAATTTTGATGCCTCTTCACAAGATTGTTAATTGTTCCATATTGAAAAAATAAACATAAACCTGAACACCATTACTGCTAGCTAGTTAAGCACTTAACTTGAGCAAAAGCTACAGCAAGTTGGTGAGAAAGGAAGCACTAATACCACCACTATATCATAGGGCTCATCATGATCTTATCTCCATGAGATCATAAAATTCATACTTCTTAAAATATCACTAATTCAGGATCCTACTAGTAATTTATATTCCTTGACAGTCCAACATGTTGGGTGCTCATTCCTCAAATGATTGAGACAAAAGAACTCTTTTAGTGAGAAAATTTATTACATTATTTTAGTTTCACTAATTTTTTGCCATCATTACATGAGTCATAGCGGTATTATTAAATGAAACCTTTTGAATTTTGGTCAGATAGGGTAAGCCGGTAGGGTTGTACGTCTGCTTGGCCCATGTCTGGGTACAACATGACACGACACGATCGGATGAACCTTAAATCTATTTATGCTTTTTAAGTTTTTTTTTGCCTAATTTTTAAATTAAAAAAAACTAAAAATTTATCAAACGGGGCAATCAAAATTGTAATTTTTTTTTTTTCAAAAATTCTGAGCACAAATCCAGCACTGAGGCACGGCTTACCCTTCACAGTGCTGGGCTCAGCCTGCTCCATGGTCAATCATGCCTCAGGCACTAGCATGCCGATTGGGTCGAGCACTGTGCTTGCCCGATCCATAAACACCCATAAGAAAGTGGTACATAATAATGTATTAAAATGTTCTTAATTTTACCATCAAGCTCTCAAAATATGATTAGGTTCCTCCCTGTAAATGGGATGTCCAGTTGAAAGAGGAAAAGGAACTGCATGTAATAAAGTTCGCACCATAGATGGTAATTCCTCACAAAAATAGTTGGACCTCTATAATAGCCGGAGAAGATTCACATACTTGGCCCCTACAAGTTTAGTTTTCTTAAGCTATGGATCAAACACAAAAGAAAACGACAGTAGAAGGAGGAAGGCAAATTCTTGTGTACAACCGTCTAACCATTAGACGACTCCATCCAATAGTGATTTCTAGCAATTTATTATTAGCTATTTTAACCTTTGGATTGGGTTGTCTAACGGTTGGAGGGTTGCACAAGAGTGTTACTCGAAGAAGGAATTGTATAGGAGAGTCAAGTACACAGAGTACACTACTATTTTTATCCACAGACAATAGCCCCAAGAGTGTACAATTCTCTACTATTTTGTATCCCTTTGGTTGGAACTTCAAGCCTAGCAAAATAGAAAATCCTTGCTATTCCTTTCTTTTCCCTTTATTGATGCCTTTCATGAATCAAAGTCCTTTTCTCTTACCAATGCTTATTGTTTTGGTAGATTTATAGTACTTCACAACAACATATCAGAACTAAAGTTACTTGAGCTTATTTTTGTACTTAAATCTTACCAACTTAATTTCAATTGATCCTTGAAACAGATAGTTAATTTTGTTTCCATAATCATTGTAAGGTTCACTACATACCTTGTATCACTAGATTATAGTATGTCAATGCACTAACAAGCTAATCAGTTTCCATTAATCTTTATAACAGAGATGACATCCAGTGAGTTCCTTTCCATTATGATATATAGTTATAGTAAAAAGCTAATCAGTATTGAATGAAAGTGTAACAGAGAAGCTCATTGAAACTTCCACCAAAATCACACAAGAAGCCAAAGGCAATTCACAGTAGAAAGTTACCCAGAAGAAGAAGAATAAAGGAAGCTAAAAAGAAGAGAATAAAGAACCAAGATCAAACAAAGCATCTTTTGTTTCTTATCTTTTAAGGCTAAGTTGTCAACTATATGCCCTTCAAAGTTCTAAGCCCTCCTCAGTTTTCCTCCTTTGTTAAGCTCTTCCACATTCCTTTACCCCTTTAAACCCCCTTTCCTTCAACCCTCCCTGTGCTTTCCTCCACAGTAGCTGGTGATGCTGAAGAGAATAAAGACATCAACCCTGAGCTCTCTTCACATGGATAAATATGACTTGTTTATTTGGGTGACATGGTCTTACCGTGTCACGTGATGATTTTTAAATTATTTTCGGTTGCATATTCAATTGTTCAGTATGACTTTTTATCTCACCCAAAGACTAGCTAATAAAATTCCACGTAAATTTTTCTTCTACTTTTTCCATAGGTGTTCAACGAAAAATAAGTGACATGATGGATGTTTTGTGAGAATCACTGCTATGAACAAGGAACAATAGTAATAACCAGCAAATTGTGTTATCAAGACTGAAAACAAGGATTACGTATAGATGCGAGTTCAAATGGTAAAAACCTCTCGTCTTAATGTTATGTTTATGTCCACCCACTAAACACTCGAACGTGAATTCTTTGGATTAAAATGAAAAGCTTAAGGTAGCATAGCATAGAAACAACTTCTCATAAGTAAGAAGAAAAACTTGCATTTGTCTTGTTAAACAAGGGCAAAATCGTTGTCTTCTGAGAAGACACAGAAGCTTGAATTTGACAGACTAAAGTAACTTGTTCTCTCTTTGATTCTTCTGTATTAAACATTACATTCGTTCCGATTCACCTCGACAGCGTTAAATCAAAGCTGATTAAGCATAGTTTTGCTGTCCTCATGCTAATAATGTGTTTTGAAAAAATGCCTCTCAGCACACTTTGCAACAGCTGAAGCCTTTTTCTTCACCACCAAAACCTTAAGCATTCTTTAACTTCTGGTATCTTTTCTTTTGATTAATCACTCCTTTCTTTTCCATTAAAGGGCTTTTCGATATTCCAGAAGGACCACAAGCTTGACAAAAGCAGAGGAAAAGGGAATATGAAGCTGGTAGTGGCAATGGTGGATGCCACCAGTGCTACTGTGTTATTGCTGCTATGTAAACAATTAATAGTCAAATATATTCTAAGATTTGTTTCTTAAAATATAACCCTTAAATACAAGGGAAGAATCTCTAGCATCCTAGAGCTTGAACCAAGTTCATGTACTTCTTATTCCTCCTCCTCGATCTATCCCCATTTGCCTCAAAACTGCCTTTATCTAAGAAATCCAACCAACCATCACTGTCGAAAAATTCGTTGGGATCAATAGCTTCAAGTATGAGACTCAATTCTGAAGTGCATACCAGAACCAAAACCAGCCTCGACGAATTCCTAACTCCTTATTTAAGTCCTGTTATAGCCAGCTTGTTCTTCAATTAACCACCTCAACTGATCAGTAACCTATCTGCCTGTTTTCAGCTGAAACTTCATCTTTCTAGCAACCGAAAAACCAAACATTGGAATCAGTAATTCGCCATGCCAGAACAAAAAGCATCTCCAAACCCAGATGACTTCAAGTTGAAAGACACAAAACCCCAACTAGGGGAAAGATGGCCACACGGAGGAGCCCGTGGTGGGCATGGTTGGATAGGTGGTGAGAGGGTATCAAGCACCTATGACCTTGTCGAGCAGATGTTTTACCTCTATGTCCGTGTAGTACGAGCCAAGGATCTCCCAGTCAACCCCATAACGGGTAGCTGTGACCCCTACGTGGAAGTCAAGCTCGGGAACTACAAGGGCAAGACGAAGCACTATGAGAACAAGATGAACCCCGAATGGAAACAAGTTTTCGCGTTTTCCAAGGAAAAGATCCAATCAACAATTCTCGAAGTCTTTGTCAGAGACCGAGAGATGGTGGGAAGAGACGAGTACTTAGGGAAGGTGATCTTTGATATGAATGAGGTACCCACTAGGGTTCCCCCTGATAGCCCTCTAGCCCCGCAATGGTACAAGCTAGAGGATCGCCGAGGGGAGACGAAGTCGAGAGGAGAGGTGATGCTTGCTGTTTGGATGGGGACACAAGCTGATGAAGCATTTCCTGAAGCTTGGCATACTGATGCTGCTTCAGTTCATGGCGAGGGGGTTTACAATATCAGATCAAAAGTGTATGTTTCTCCGAAATTGTGGTATGTTAGAGTAAATATAATCGAAGCTCAGGATGTTGAGCCAAATGACAAAAGCCAAGCTCCCCAGGTTTATGTCAAGGCTCAGGTTGGTAATCAGATTCTGAAAACCAAGGTGTGCCCAGTGAAAACTGCTAACCCATTATGGAACGAGGATTTGGTTTTCGTAGCAGCTGAACCCTTCGAAGAACTGTTGGTGATTGATGTTGTGAACAAAGCCAGCTCGAAAGATGAGCTTGTGGGGAAGATAAGCTTGCCCTTGACTATTTTCGACAGACGATTAGATCACAAAACGGTCCACTCTCGTTGGTTCAACCTCGAGAGATTTGGGTTCGGGGTCCTTGAAGGAGACAAGAGGAACGAACAGAAATTCTCGACGAGGATCCACCTGAGGGTGTGCCTTGAGGGTGGCTACCACGTGCTCGATGAGTCGACCATGTACATCAGCGACACAAGGCCTACTGCTAAACAGCTGTGGAAGCAACCGATGGGGATCCTCGAGGTGGGAATCCTGAGCGCTCAAGGGCTCCAACCCATGAAAAAAAAGGAAGGTCAACCAAGCAGTACGGATGCATATTGTGTTGCCAAGTATGGCTTAAAATGGGTTCGAACAAGAACAATCATCCAAAGCTTCAACCCCAAATGGAATGAGCAATACGTGTGGGAGGTGTATGATCCTTGCACGGTGATCACCTTAGGAGTTTTTGATAACTGCCACCTTGGAGGAGACGACAAAACCAAAAAAGACCCAAGAATCGGGAAGATCAGAATCCGCCTATCCACCCTAGAAACTGACAGGATCTACACACATTCATACCCTCTCATCGTTCTTCAACCTTCTGGGGTTAAAAAGATGGGAGAGCTCCAACTAGCAGTTCGATTCACATGCTTGTCGTTATCAAACATGGTCTACCAATACTCCCAACCTTTACTCCCAAAGCTACACTATGTTCATCCTTTCACCGTAAACCAATTAGACAACTTGAGATACCAAGCGATGAACATCGTCGGAGTCAGGCTAGGCCGAGCAGAGCCGCCTCTAAGGAAAGAGGTGGTTGAATACATGCTCGACGTGGATTCCCACATATGGAGCATGAGAAGAAGCAAGGCAAACTTTTTCAGGATAGTCTCTGTTTTCTCAGGGATGATCTCGATGAGCAAGTGGTTAGGAGAGGTTTGCAAATGGAAGAACCCGGTTACTACAGTTCTAGTTCACATCCTCTACTTCATCTTAATCTGCTACCCAGAGCTTATTCTTCCCACTATCTTCCTCTACATGTTTCTGATTGGTATCTGGAACTATAGATATAGGCCGAGGCATCCACCTCATATGGATACGAAGCTCTCTTGGGCAGATGCAGTTCACCCTGACGAGCTCGATGAAGAATTCGACACTTTCCCGACATCGAAATCATCTGATATAGTTCGGATGAGATACGACAGGCTTCGTAGTATAGCGGGAAGGATACAGACGGTTGTGGGTGACATGGCAACTCAAGGAGAGAGATTTCAGGCATTGCTAAGCTGGAGAGATCCTAGAGCTACTTGCCTTTTCACTTTCTTTTGCCTCATTGCTGCTGTGATGCTCTATGTTACTCCTTTTCAGTTGCTGGCTGTACTTGCAGGTATATTTTTCCTCCGGCATCCTCGGTTCAGAAGCAAGATGCCTTCAGTTCCCAGCAACTTCTTCAAGAGATTGCCTTCTCGTGCTGATAGCTTGCTTTGAGATCTTAGTGTACTAACTCTAGAAACACTTTCGGGTTTAAGTTTGTTATGTTTCGCGTATTTTTCTCTGTTTGCCTCACTTTTTTAGGCTTCTCATGCACCATCTGTTCTTTAAGTTCAATTTTCAAATAATTTTCAGTTCCTCTTTCGAGGAATCAATTGCAATAATAACAATTGATTTTAACACAGAAAATTTTCTTAGAAGTGGATATAAGCCGCCTTGTAGCAAATTCAAGCATAAAGACTGCTAGATCCTTTAGACACGATACATGAAGCTAAGCTGGGTAGGGGAGACAAAAGGAAGAATGAATCTCTCATCAATCTATTAATTCTTTCGTAATATGTATCCTCAGCAAAATTTTCATGGTAGCAAAGTACACAAGATCAAAAAATATAGCCTCGTAAATTTTCATATATTGATCAAAACTTAGGTAGTCAAAAAGAACATTGAATTTATGATACTAGAATCCTCTAAAAGACAAGCTCATGAGGTTTCATGCCTGATTTCAACGAAAATCTGGCAGCCAAGTAGGCCTTCAAATCAGGTACAGTTTCGAGGTTTTTAATTAGTGGTGCATCAACAGACTTCTGACCCTCTTTCTTCTCTTGTGGAAGTTCATTCTTCTCCTGCAATGTTGATAAATATCAAATATTAACACAATCCTAATTACAGGAAAAGGGGAGATAAGTAGCGGTTATAACAAAGTACACAACTGACCTCCTTTGCTTCAAAAAACTCTCCTTCCCCCTTCTTTTGCTTCTTCTCGGCTTGCTTTGCAAAGTACTGATCATCAATACTACCTACATTCACCCCAGAAAGGTCAACCTTGGTAGAAGTAGCAACCACATATGACTGGTTAACACGTCTGAGAGGAACTCCATTAATCTTGAAAGGACCTGAGACAATTGATTACAAAGAATGTTACTATTAGGTATTAACTTCAAATAGACAAAAATTTCAGGAAACCACAACTGCATACATAGAACATAAAGCAAGGCAAATTTGTAATCTTCAATCATAAAGCAGTAGGTGGGTTTTCAGCTAACCAATAACCCACACCCCAACTTTTGATTTTTTTTTTTTATTCAATTTATTCCTTTTTGTCATTCTTTTTTGGGAGGGGAAGAATTGTTCACTTGAACGACCACCATTATATAGCCCCACTTCAGCTCATCCCTGACATATAAACTTAGTAGTATGAAACAGTGGCACCACCAGGGGTAAGGGTTAAGGCGGTCTACAGTCAAGCAAGAAAAGCACAAGTGTTGTACCCAACAAGTTACTGCAGATCTCTAACCACACAACTATGCCTTGTTCCTTTAGCTATTTTGAAGAAACGTCCCTAGACAGCAAAACTTACCATGTTAATTCTTGTGTGACCTCATGGGTCTTACGAATATTGAGCTGGATCATAATGTAGAGCAGAATCTTTGATAACTCAGGGCACAGACGATAGCCCATACTTTAGAAATTATGGACTACCAGACTCTGACAAATACGGACAAACTCATCCAATTTTTGGTTCCTAAACCATGGATATACATACCTTGTTAGTTGAATTATTCAAATATTAGTGGCAGATTATTAGGAAGCATGTGAAACACTTTCTCTTCCACTAACATACATGACATGGACATGGGGAAGTGGCATTTCAGAGGGTAATGCATTTGCAAAATTGTCATTCCATGTATAAGAGACACGTCGTTCTGCTACTTGGACAAGCAATATGATACCTTCTTGCCATATCTATGCATCATGAGGAGCCAACTAGTGATTGAACTTTAAGCTCTTCTATAGAGCTACTTTGATCCTTTACTCTTAGATGCAACGGAAGCACCCTATGAAGCTGTTCTGTAGGCATGTGTTCATAGGACTTGGGATTTTAGGAAGATCATGATAGTGATAAGCTCCAAAAATTCAAATGTGTTTTACATGCCAGAGCATGACAAACAGGTTCAAAGCACAATACTTTATCCCGAACTCGAACATAGCGAGATCATGAAAATAATTAGCAACATGTACCACAGAAATTCAATTCAAGGACCAGAAAATGCTATCATTATTGCCAACATACTAAACCATTTCTATTAATTTTAGCTTAAAACACTACTATTATACATCAGAAACACAAAGTTAACAATAACAGCATTGAGGGAATAGCAATTAGACGAAAACTATTGATGGGCATTCACCAAATATATTTAATTTCACAAAATTCTGAGGCTAACTAAACATAAACATAAAATGAAACTCACCAGTAACAAGAAGAAGCCCAGATGAGAGCTGCTTCAAGAAAACAACCCTCTTTCCCTTAAACCTCCCAGCCAACAAAATCAACACAGTCCCAGGTGTAATATTAGCCCTAAACATTCCCCAAAAGAACAAATCAGCAAAAAGAAACCAAAAATTTCTCCATTAACAAGCGAAATTAGGAGAGAGAAAACAGGGGAAAGGACCTGAGCTTGGTGGGTTTGGGCTTGCGCTTGTTAATCAACGGCTTCTTTACGTCATCAGCCGGGTAGAACTTCGAGGGTTTCTCCGCCGTCGCCGGTGCGGCGGTCTTAGGGTCGTGTTTGGGGAAAACGCCGCCGTTTTTGGCCTTGATGGCCCAAAGACCCCTCTTGTGGTACATCTCTGATCTGCTGTACTTTCCTATGCCTCTTACTAGATCAGGGTTTCTGCTTGTCTTCCTGATGAGCTTCGCCATTGTAGACTCTCTGTGGTTCTCTGTGTGTGCTTGGTGGGAGTGAAAATGGCGGTAGATAGAAATGAAACCCTAGAGGGAGAACTGGAGTAAGAGTTGTGAAATGTGGCCCAATGTGTATGTGGTCCAATGGGCCATAAAGACTAGCTTCAAGTAGAAGGGTTTAGGGCTTCCATGGGCCGTGTTGGCCCATAGGCGGCATAGTCCAACACGAATTTGGCACGATACGAGTCCACTCTGGATACGATATGACACATGGAACGATGTGGTAGGCCATGTCATGATTTATAGATTAAGTAAATCTAGTAGCTAGTCACGACATAGCCCACTCCGACACAATAAAAAATTATAATTTTTAGACACGAGGCACGGCACACCACCTCAGGTTGTGCTTGGGCCACCTTGGAAAGAGGCAGTACGACATGGCACTAGGCCCACTAATCGGACAATTAGTCGTATCTCCTAAAACTCCAAGTACGCTGGTACAGCTAGAGAACTCAGCACGTACAACCCATGTCCACCCAGAGAAGGGTTGGGATAATTATCCTTACCCATGCCCAAATTATTGACACCATATTTTGTGTTCTTGTTACATGTCAATTATAACGTTTATTTTTTTTTTTTTCTTAATAGAGACTTCTAATTCATACATGGCCCCTTCACTCTTATTTAAAATCAAC
>BSSO01003598.1:0-16164 GCA_030267885.1 Mesembryanthemum crystallinum | reverse complement strand
GCATGACCCGCCCGGGTCCTGGACCACCCGCCCGGGTCGGGGTCTGCTGCAGCAGACTTGGGCATTCTGCCCAGCCACCCGCCCGGGTGGGCTGCCCAGCAAACCTTCACTGCTTCTTTGTCCTCTTTTGCTTCATGGCTCGGTTTTGGCTCGTGTTTCTAGCTACCTGCTTACACGACCCCCTCTACTAGTTAACCCAATGACCTTGGGACCTTCACCTCTACGACCCGATGCCCTCGGGCCCAACGACATGTTTGGGCTTGAACCTAACAACACTTTCCGTTTTTTTTTTTTTTTTTTTTTGTGGTAATTATCAACTTATTTTATTAATCACCAAATTTGAATTACATAATCGCCCTTTTGTAGAACGGACCAAATACCAACTTTAGAACCAACTCTAGCCTTGTATAGCATCAGAAGGGGATATGTACTCACCTTCTAGGAAGGGTATTACTTGTCCCCCCAAATGACCAAATGAGTATTTTTTTATTGACCACAACTGGACAATTTGGTATATAAAAAATCTCCGGTGACATAGGTATTTAAAATGAACACCGGCAACCAATATGGTATTTTAAAATGAAATACGTGTCATATTCCCCCAAAAGTATGCCGGGATACAGAATCTCGGTATTTGTTTCATTTAAAACGTATTTGTATGCCATATAATTGTATTTTATCTCGTATTTTGTGGGGTATTTCCACATTTAAGAGCTCTTAAATAGCTCTTAAATGGGGAAATACACAACTAATGATAGGAAAATAGTTCTTGAATGGGGAAATACCTCACAAAATTCGAGATAAAATACAATTATATGGCTTATAAACACGTTTTAAATGAAACAAATAACGAGATTCTATATTTCGGTGTACTTTTGGGGGAATATGACAGGTATTTCATTTTAAAATACCATATTGGTTGGCGGTGTTCATTTTAAATAACCTATATGTCACCAGAGATTTTTTATTTGTGGTCATTAAATATACCCATTTGGTCATTTGGCTACTTATCCCCTCTCATCATGTGCTTAGCTAGAGAACCAACAAAACTACACCTCATCTAAGAACTCAGTTAGCTGTCGAAGTTTTGCTACGGGATTTTATTTAATACATATCATAATTTTCGCTTGTCTGCTAACTTGAGTTGTAGTCTACTGCTTGTTCTGAAAGACTCTTAGGTTCCTCTCTTGCCAGATCAGATAAACCATAACAGCAAAACTTAGCTTGATTAGCTCTGCTCTAGCTGCCCTTCCCCTGCTTTGTTTGATCATCCATTGCACCTCTTCTAACCAGTCTGTCGCCACTGTATGTGGAATTTTTTGCCAATGTAGAATATCATCCCATACTCTCTGTGTAAAAATGCATGTCACCAGTAGATGTGATATGTCTTAATCTGTAACTCCATATAAAGGGCATTTAGGATCCACATGTAGTCCCCACTTCAGTAATGTGTCCTTTGTTCTCAGTTTACAATGAAGAACCAACCACACAGTTCTTGGAGGGGTAAGATTCCCACAAACCAAGTTTTCCATTTGACATTTCCCACAGCCCCTCTCAACAATTGATATGTCAACACTTTCCATTTTGGTATGTTCACAATTTAAGGTTATACTTACAATTTTGGCAAAAAAATTCCATTGAAAGTATCAAAATACCCTTAACTTTTTCTCTCTCATCAGGTCACTATCACCTTTGTACCTAGTAGTAAAGTAAGGGCAATGTGGCCGTTTCCTTCTCTGCTTAAATATTGTGCCCAATAGTGAGTGTCATCTTAAATAGTGAATAGAGGGAGTAATCCATTTATACATCTAGAAAACAAACATTCAAATAACAATTTTGAAAATGAAAATGCTAGAGCCAAACGTTCTCGCCAATCACCATTTCTCCACCTTTTAGACTTTTATTTGCTTTATTCACATGTGTCCTATGCTCACATAATTCAGGGTGTATCATACTGAGACATAACTTGTTTAATTTTGAGCTAGCACTAAAGGGGTAAATGAGTTGCATTTTACGGCGCATGAAAATATAGTTAATTTCCAACATATAATAGTCTAAACAAGGAATAATCAAGGCCTACACTCAACATTCAAACCTGGTTAAGTTAAGGTTTCAGAAGCCATCCAAAATTGATTGTATATCTGGTTATAACCTTGATCATAAATAATTAGTTTTTCTTTTCCCAAGTGTTAGCCAATTAAATTCTAGATCAAATATGGAAAGTCTACTCTTATCCAAAGGAAAAAAATTTACATTTTGAGTCTTGATGAAAATGATGTTGGGGATACTATATATTGTTAATGTTGTCCAACTATCTACTCCTATTAGAGAATTCTTTTCTAATCTCTTCACAACTGACAAACTCAGTAATAAATGGAAATCTCTATAAGAGAACTTTGGATGCTGATGAGGACGGAAATCCTTTGAAATTTTGAATATTTCTTTTGTTCCCACTGATCTTGAGATTAAGAATGCTTTATTTAGTATGGCACCTATGAAGGCCCCTGGCGTGGATGGGTTTCATCCGTTTCATGCTGTGTTTTTTCAAAAGTGTTGGGACAAAGTTAGGTTTGATGTCTATTGTAATGTTAAGAGCTGGTTCACAACTGGTAAGATCCCACTTGACCTTAGATTCTTAATAAGACTACAAATTGCCTTATTGCCAAAGTGGATTGCCCTCTAAACTTCAAACAATTTAGGCCAATTAGCCTTGCAATACCCTACATAAATTGGTGACTAAAACTATAGTGATTAGACCAAGACCTATATATCCTAGCTTGATAGCCTTATTTCACCTAATCGAAGCAGCTTCATACTAGGGAGAGGCAATGATACTAATGTTGTGTTGGCTATGGAGATTATTCACTCCATGGCTTAGAGAAATGGATTTTTTTTTTTTTATTTTGGGAAAATGGTAGCTTGTAATATTCCATTTTTCAATGGATGTCAATGTGACACCCTTGTTACATCACAATATAATCAAGGTTCAAGGTAAGCCTTGCAACTACAGAAATCCATTGAGGATCAATACAAGCAGAAAATTTAAATATTAGCATCTAATGTAGAAGCTAAGGAAACAAGTAGTTATAGAGTCCTCATGACAAGAGATGTAATACCTTGCAAATAACTGAAATTGGATGTGGTTAATGATGTGTTTGGCATTTCTATGAGGGGCTCCAAACACTATCATTCCTCTCCCTCCAGACTTCATAGACAGCTGCAACCAAGGCAGCTTTTTTGAGCTTAAAAGCATGTGCTTTGCCTTTAACTTTCTTCTGAAGCCAGAGATGCTCCTGATGTAATTTCATACCTTTTCTGTTGATTCCAAGTGATTTGAGCACACCCTGCCGGACTCCAACAGCAAACTTGCATGAGAAGAAGAGATGATTAGCTGAACTAGGACCTCTAAATTGAAACAAATGTTGGAGCATGAGGGAATACACATCCCTCTCCTCGTGAGGTTCTCAAATGTTGTGAGTTTGTTATAAACTGCAAGCCAAAGTATTATACTGTGTTGTGGACAACTATAGGTTCCCAAAGGATTCTCTTCCATTGACATCTATCTCCTCTGACTCGAACCCAACCATAAGCTTTGCTAGCAGAGAACTTTACATGATTGGTGCATTCATTCAGTCTACTTCTGCCCATCTTAATATCACCAACCAGTTCAATCAAGGTATCTTTGATGTGTAGTAATTGTTTTCACCCCCAAGAGGCTTGTTGCTTGCTTTCACAATGTCAAATATATCAGTGTGCTTGAGGTAGTATTCATGAGAGCATTTTACCCATAGTGTATCCAGCTTCAACATGTTTTTAAACAGACCCCTATTCCAGTTCAGCACCTCCTTGATGCCTAGACCCCCTTCATCTTTGGGTTTACAAATATCATGCCGACTCATAAAAATGATCTTTTGCTGTCCTTGTGCTCTCTGCCAGAAGAGGTCTCTGTAGAATTTTTCAATTTTCTTAATGCAAAACTTAGGGAGAGAAAATATAGAGCTCTAAAAGCTTTGTATACCAAATATCACAGAATGATCAAATGTATTCTTCCAACATAACTCAAAAGCTTGGTGCTCCAATGATGTATTCTTCTTTTGATCTTATCTATTAATGGTTAGCACATGTCAGTAGATAATCTGGATGTAGTGAGAGGGATGCCCAAGTATCTGAAAGGAAAAGCCCCTTCAACAAAACCTGTAAACCTTAGTATATATTGCATGTCATCAAGCTTGACACCACCAAAGTACATACATGTTTTCATAGCATTTGCTTGGAGACCTGACATAGAAGCAAAATAATTGAAGCAATCCACCATAACTTGTACAAAATAGTGATCTCCTTTACTGAAAATCAATAGGTCATAACTAAAGAAGATGGTTTAGCTGAACCCTGGAGCATTTGGGATGGTCATTGAAGTTGGGGTCTTTTCCGACATTTTTGAGTATTCTTGAAAGAGCCTCCATGCAAAGCACAAATAGATTGGGACTGATGGGATCCCCTTGCCTTACACCCCTAGCTCTAGCAATGAATCCTTCAATATATACTACCATTGAAATTGAGGGAATACATAGATGACCTCACACAATTCATTACCCAGTCTATGGGTTGAGTAGGAAAACAAAAAACAAAAAGGGTGTTGTGGAGGAATCCCCAATCTAATGAGTCATATACCTTCTGAATATCCAATTTAACCATGGCCCTAGGTGAGATCCTAGCTCTATTGTAGTGCTTCACAAGTCCATGAGAGTGAGTAAAGCAAGATCAAATAAATTCCTCCCCTTGACAAAAGCACCTTGTTCTTTCCCAATCAAATGAAGTAAGCCAGGTTGGAGTCTAGAAGTTAGGATTTTTGTAATGGTTTTATACAAGATAGACCAACATGAAATAGGTCTGAATTTGGTTACACTACTAGGAGTGTCACATTTAGGAATGAGAGTGGCTTATGGTGGTAAGCTGTTTGATCAGCTGTTAGACTTAAAGAAGTCTAGAATGGCTTGAGTTACTTCATTACCAATAATGGACCATGCTTTCTTAAAAAAAAACAAAAAGAAGTATAGCCATCCATACCAGGTGACTTGTCATCAAGGATGGATAAGAGAGCTTGTTTGACTTCCTCTGGTGTGATATCCCTCATCATGTCATTGCACAATTACTCTATAAGAACAGGACCATAAGTGAAACAAGGATTAGGTCAAATGCTGAAGTAGAGACACTGGTTCCCAACAGATTTTTATAGTAATCCACAAAGGCATTGCCTACCCCCTGTGACCAGTAGCTTGATTGTTGCACCTATCATTAATGCTCCCAATCTTCACAAAAGAACATTTCTCTCCGAATCTAGCTTAAAGGTAGCACCATTAACATTATTCTTCTGAATATCAAAAAATTTTGCTCTCTGATACAGAGCACTAACCTCAGATTTTTTACTATCAATATAGTGCTTGATAACTTTCTTTTCAGCACACATGAGCTCTCTGTCACTAGGAAAATGTTGTAGTTATGTATACGAGATAAGACTGCTCTAAATGTTGCACTTAAAGCTAAACTTTGTTGGAAATGGTGATAATCCTGCATCCAAAGTTCTCATGGCTAAATATGTAACACCCCAAGTCCCACATCGATAGAATATGTGGAGTGTGATTGGTTTATAAATGATGGAGTCCAACCACTTAAACAACAAGGCCTTCCCCTTTTGGGCTTAAGTGACCCTTTCTATGAGCCCAATTGGAGAATTTCCACCGTTGCGGGTTGTGTGGCGATGGTAGTTGGGCTGTACTGTTACAGTTGGTATCAGAGCAACCCTGCGACCGTGGGCTGATCCTGTGGGCCAGGAGAGAGCCCAGGTCAGCTGCCACCTAGCGAGGGTGGATTCTGGGCTAGATGAGATACCAAGGCGCAACGTTTAAGTGGGGGAGTTTGTAACACCCCAAGTCCCACATCGAAAGAATATGTGGAGTGTGATTGGTTTATAACTGATAGAGTCTAACCAATTAAACAACAAGGCTTCGATTAGGTGAAATAAGGCTATCAAGTCCGATGAATGACGCCATAGATTTTCCTCATTGTAATCTGTCAAAAATATAGTTAGTTTGAATGGAAAAGTGCATACATGAAGTTCATGAATTACCAAAATGACAATGATGAGAAGCTTTCTTGGCTATGGAAAATCCTTGTACTCCAAACATTCAATTCTTTTTCTGGTTCCTTTGGCTTGAAGGAATTGCACATAAACAAACCTTATTCTGTAGACATTTTGTTGATAGTGAGTTTTGTCAGATGTGCAATATTTGGCCTAAAATTTTTATTCATGTAGTCGGGGATTGTTATTTTGCTAAATAACTACCTGTTACCTTCTTTAATCTACCAAAGATTGAGTTGCTCAAGCATAACACCAGCAACCACACCTGCATTATATTGTTGGTATCCCTTTGGTCTATTAAGTTTATCTACACAACCTGGAATACATGGTTGAGAAGGAATAAATATGTTTTTGAAAATGTTTCTTGAACCTACTGAAAAAACCAAGAAACTTAGTTGGAACAAATTAAAGCTTGTGAGTTTTCTCTAGAGCCCCACATTCTGCTATGAATTCTACTACATTTATTCATAGAGAAATTGGACGAAACTCCCCCTCTCAATTGGATTATGTTGAATACAGATGCTTCCTATTCAGTATCCAACAAGAGTGCAAGGACAACAGGTATTTTTAGCGCATATAATGGGAGACAGCTTGTGATAAGCTACTATAATATCCTCTACGAGCGAAGAATAATAATATATAGTACCATGGCAGAACTTTTGAGCATTAGAAGAGGACTGATTGTAGCAATAGATTATTCACGGAGAAAGCTAATTGATCAATTAGATTATATATTGTGCAAGAGCTGTGCAGATGCTAATAAAGAAGGATGTGACTAAATCTCACCTAACAAACATTATAAGAAGCTAAGCTAGTAGAGAATTTTGAAGAACTGAAATTTCAGCATGTTTGAGGCCAGGGAAGTTAATTATTTTGTTGATGCTTTAGCATCTACAATGTCTTAGCAATGCTTTTGTGTATTAAAATCTATCTAAGCTAACCTGTCATGTAGCTAGCTTTTGTAGAGAGGTCTATGACCATGACTTGGAGGGGTATACCTCCTCACAAAAATGTAGATATATACAGTATATATTAACATAATGATATGAGATGATGTTTGTGACCAAAAAAAAAAAAGAAAAACAAACAAACAACCGATTGCGGTTCCTGATGGTTTCTCAGTGTCTGGCTAGGTCACAATTATTCAGGTGTTAATGCATTATTTTCAAGATGCCCCAAGTAAGAATGATACCATATCATGTAGACAACATAGATGCTCAATGCCCATTTGAAGGTCCAACTTGATCTTGTATTGCATTGTAGGATGATACTGTACGTGTTAGGACACATATTTTTAGTCCTTGTCCAATATTTTAAAAGTTGGGGAATTCTATTTGGTACCCCTATACTTTTGACTTTTCCAATTGCTAGCCAAATTTTTTTTTGTTAATCCAGATGGTGCCCCTATGGTTTTGAAAAACTAAACTCGGTGACCAAAATATAGATTTTCCGTTAATTGGTGCCATGGTGTTATTCCTACTTCCCAAACATCAGAAAAACTTGAAAAACTCACACCAAATTCCCAAAAATCATCCAAAAGATGAAGGATGTCTGATTGTAGAGATGAAAGAAAAATGGAGGAAAACATTTAAAATAAGGGTAATTTTATCAAATCATTGGTCCCATAGCAATTCAAAACTATATTAGCTCATAAACTAGCACCACGTCACCAATTAGTGGAAAAACTTGACGGAAAACCCATGTTTTGGTCAAAGAGTTCAGTATTCCAAAACTACAGGGCACCATGTGGATTAGCAAAAAAGTTTTGGGTACCAATTGGAAAAGTCGAAAATACAGAGGTACCAAGTGGAATTTCCCATAAAAGTTTTAGCTCATTTATTTATGGTATATGTGTTATTGCTGATGATTTTCCATTTGGTGTTATGGAATGTGGGTACTTGAGGTCCTCAAAAATGTTGGAGGCCAGGGTTCAAGAAATAACTCACCCCTGATCTTGATAAATCAAGGGGAAGGAATAATAGTTATTATGTCCCTTGTATATTTCAAAGCTGGCCCTGCCCAGGGCAACCACGGCGCCTGCCTAGGGCCAAATGGGAGGAGTGGCCCAATATTCAAGGTATCTCAATCCGTAAAAAACAGAGGAAGAAAAACTGATTTTCATTTTGAGCTTTTGAGTAAGATAAAACTCAAAAATCTAAGGAAAATTTGATATGAATAATCCCAAATTTGGGGTATAAAACAATAAATCCCACATTTGCATAAATTTTGGAATAATCTCAACTTTCAATAATTGTCATCACAATGGTCTCATGATTGACGACGTTAACATCTGTTAACATTTTCACTGATATATTTGTGGTAGCTACTTAAAAATAACCCTAAATCATTAACTCTCATCTTAAAAATCGAAGTAAAATTGTAAAAGGATGTTAAGATCGTCCACTTTTGGACCATTTTAGTGACACAAGTTGCAACTTGGCATATTTCAAGATTTATGCAACGGTGGGATTAATATTATTTTATGCCCCAAACTCGCCATTATTATGTCAAATGTTCAAAAAAAAAAAAAAAAAAAAAACAAATACCGCAAGTCCGCAATACAAATTCTGACATAATGCTTTCAGTTGGTGGGGCCCAATTACTTTTCCTCCAATTTGGGGCGGGTTCGGCATCTATTCAGAGAAATAGAGAGGCTTGGTGCATTTTTTTTTTACTTTTTCTTTTTTAACTAATTTAAGTGAGCACTTGTTTTTCTTTTTCATATGTGTTAATTGGATTTATAAGTTATTTATCATAGCATATGAGGATTGACTCAAATATGTTAGTCTTATGATTATTATCTACTATTACACCCTCATGTATTGAGCCTATTATTGAGATATTAACTATTTTTCTTTAGAGTACAACTGTGAAATTAATTAAATAGTACCACAGCAAAAGAATTGTCATATATATATATTTTTTTTTTAATAAATATAATTGTCCTTAGTAAATAGAAAATTTGATTGAGTATTGGAGTTTAATAGATATTTGTTTTTATTTCTTAATTGAGAGAACCTTAAAGTGACATGTGGCGAGAGACATATGAAATTGTTTGTGTTTTGTATATCATATATATAAGGATTTTTTTTTTAATATGTTTTCAATCTAGGTGAATAAGTTTTAATTTTCAAATTGTAGATATCTAGGTAAATTGAAGTTGCAACGCATTTCATAGTGTGTAAGAAATCCAAGATTTTCGATTTCATTTTCAAGTATTGGGGTAACCTTCATTGCATATATGTGGCTTTGAAATTTTTGGACCCCACCAAATACATTGTACTTCCATGTCCAATATTAAAAAGTAATTTGTTGATTCTTAAGGGTCCATATCATAATTTTTCCCTAGGGCCCATAGAAGGTCAGGAAGGGCCTTGTTATGTTTTTTTAGTTTCAAGATAGAATTATTCTAGTGTCAAAAACAACATTTTACAAGTAGATTGTGGTGCTGGGGTCCTTGAGTTTGATTACAGGTCCAATCAACTTGCATTTTAAAAAGCTTTGTGTTAGAAGTTGCACATTCTTTACAAAATAAATCTTAATTTCATAGTTTATTGCGGCCAAGAGCATGTGTTTTTATTTCTTGGATAGAAATGATTTACTTGTTAGTTTTGCAAGCCTATTGCTTACAGAATTAATGAAAACCAAGAAAATATGATAATTGTAAGAATTCGATATAATTGCTTTGAAACCAAAAGCAAAATGCTTTATTAATATGAACAATAGAGTTGTCACTGGATAAGCAAAGTCGGTCGGGCTTCAATTTTAGATATAGGCATGCACTTAGCTATGAATTTGATATTTGCGACTGGTCTATACCCGCTCTTCATATCAAATGTGCGCTTTTAATATTGTCTATTTCAAAAGAACTGATGATGAAGAACACTATCATTGGGTGGAGGTCTCGTCGACTGTCTCAATCGAGACTAGTGTACCTTCTGTAAACCTCTTGAGCATCTGTAAGGAAGCCTTGGGTTGGTCCATTGGAACCATATGTCCAGCGTCATGCACCTATTTCTCAAGTTTACCGAGTTAGAAACTGCATTTTGCGTAACCTAAGGTCATATTGCATAATAAGATGTGAAAATTGGAGTGAGACCTTAAGAAAAGTAAGGGGTCCATGGTTCTTCAATTGTCCTGCTTCTGAGCCATCTACTTTGAAAGAAACTGTTGGAGATGCCGTGAAGTTTTTCTGTCCAGACCATTCCATGGCATGCACCCATCTTGAATTCCCTACGAGAAGCATAAATAATAATAATAATAATAATAATAATAATAATAATAATAATAAATATAATAATAATAATAATAATAATAATAATAATAATAATAATAATAATAATAATAATAACAATAACAATAACAATAACAATAACAATAACAATAACAATAACAATAACAATAACAATCCATCTGTAAGAAGAAATGTTTTATTTATTGGTAAATATGGGTCAAATTAGAATTGGAGAAGCACTATACCAAGCCAATTGTAGACCAAATCGTATTCTCCAGCATAAACCAGCAACTGGATCCCGTCCTCCAAAAGAGCAGGGATACCCACTTCCAGATTCCTCATCCAGTCCCACTTCATAGCTTCATGCACTTTTCTACTGCATGACACAAATTCTATGTCTCCAACACCTAAAGCTTGTCTAACTGTTTTTTGGTTCAAAAATGTCTCCATATTCGAGAAATCATAGCAGAGGTATGTATCACACTTCTTTCGAATATCGTAGTACTGCATTATAATGATTTGTTCTCGGTAAATAGTCCATAATTTTTTGTTAAGTTTGCTACACTATCTTTGCCATAATTTGATATGGTGTTTACTCACATTTGTGTCTCGTATATGCTGCATGATCATGTTGAAGATGGTTCCGCAGGCAAAGTATGCAGTCGTGCAAGTGCGTTTACCCTCAATTTCTAATTTTCCAAGAACAAAAACAACTTAGATTTCTTTAGGTTCAACGTTAAGACCCATTGAATTACATGGATAAGAAGATGATTACCGCATTCTTTTGTTGCCTTCTCACAAATTGGCAGTACGCCGCTAATGCTCTTGTGATATGACTTATTGATTAATTTATTTTCCAACGCATAATCTGGGTATGCTTGGTATTGAATTCTAGGGTTGGTGAGGCCGTTACCGATGGCACATCCCTGATTAACCACACAATTAATTGGAATTGTAGCCCATGATTTTTATAATTAAAAAAAAAACAACAGGAGTAGAAGAAATACCTTGAGATTAATATGAAGTCCCTCTTGGGCCTTGTTTCCTTGGTGAATTCTAGCAGCAAAAGCAGGGATGTAGTGACCACCATAAGATTCTCCAGTGATATAAAAGTCATTCTTTGCATATTGAGGATGCACGTTGAAGAAACCCTACCAATAATTATGAAAATATATGGTATGTTAGTATCCTTGGCTTTCTTCTTTGTTTTTCCTTGACATGATCGAAAAGTCTTAAAGTAATAGCAACAACACACCTGCAGAAAGTCATACAAGTCATTGCTAACATCAGTTTCATTATGACAAAGATCACCGTCGTAAGAAGTGTAGCTAAGGCCGGTTCCGACAGGTTGATCGACATATATGAGGTTTGATGCCTGCAAATCACAGAAGGCACCTAGAATGAATATAACAGTCATGAACTACTCAATGGAAATTACACTTGCTATTTACGTTATCAGAAGTATAGTTGGGTACAAACTAACTCCCATGCCCCATTAAAGATTCGCAAAGACTAGCTTGAATTTTGGTAATTACAGTTGCTAGTTATGATGGACCAATTGAGAGTCACTCCTTTGAGATGAAGTCATCATCCCAAGAGCTACCCCACCAAATGTAAGAGTTGTTCCAAGAATCGCCCTACTAAAACCCTAGGAAAAGTGAGAGTCATGCAACAAGTCACCCTAATTTCCTTTCAGTAGTTCCAAGAATCACCCTACTAAATCCTTACAAAATGTATGAGTCACCCATTTAAACCGTAAGAGTCATCGCCTATTATGCAAGAAAAGATGATTAGGGGAATATATGTCGGTGAAAGGAAATGGAGTGGAGTAGTAATACTGATACCTTGTCCCAACCAAAATCATTCCAAACAAGAGACATATTTTTGGTAATTTTGAAAGGGCCATTCTCATAGAAAAGAGCAATTTCACTACCGCACCCGGGCCCTCCTGTCAACCAAATCACCACAGGATCCGTTTGGTTGTTCCTTGATTCGAAGAAAAAGTAGAACAACCTGCATCAAAAAAAAAAAAAAGGAAAGAAAAAAAATCTGAACCAACCTACTTTGATTGTATCACTACCAGAATTTAGACTATTTACGACGAGAAAATCACGATGGTAGTAAAAACCCATCATAGTTGATCCTTTCACGACGGGAAATACTATCTCAATTGATCGTCTTTCGCGACGGAAAATACGTTAAAAACCGTCGTTAAATACATCTACAATGCCACCCTTTTAAGACTGAATGAGACAAGTTTCCTGTCATAATTGATCTTTTACGATGGAAAATATCATCGCAAAAGAGGCATTCTCTAGTAGTATAATTTAGTCACATACCATTAAGCTCTAATCTCTATGGAGGATACCTTTGAATTTTATGCTTTTCACAATCAGAAATTTTTTTGCATCATTCGCAATTAATTGATCCAATTTCAAAGTTTACAGAGTGAAGGTGGGAAAATTGGATCGACTTTTGTGAATAATTTTCTTCTAATAAATCGTATTTTAGGACTCTCAAATCTCACAAGTTTTTTTTTCTGCTCTTTTACATTTTGGATATTGAGTCAATTTTTATTAATTGAATTCGTGTGTCGAGTAGATTTTGTTTCGAGTTTATTTGATTCCGTTCAAATCAGATTAGATATAATTGGGTTCTGGTTACTTCGATTATCGGGTTGGATTCAAGTCGGTTTCGAATAATAGTATTTTGAAATATTCTCAGATGTAGGTAATCCAGTTAAAAACTGATCCGACCTGAATCCGATCCGATTTTAGAGGTTATTTAAAAGTTTTTTTGACTTGTTAACACAACATGAGGACCAGCCACTGATGATTGACCCGGAAATTAGTGGGTCAAACCTGACCCATTTGACCAGAAAGTTTAATTAGCATATCATACCTTGTATGAACATATGAACAACAAACTTCTTTAAACTCTATAATTAAAAGTTGTATTTGGGTTTTTTTATTGGTCTTGAAGAAGTTTTGTACCATTTTTTTCTCCAAAAAAATTTGCAAATAACTTATATCTACTCTTTATTTTGACATATATATTGCTAATTAATTATCTTTTCAATATATAATTTTCTTTTATAAGTACAAGCACAACTAAAAAGTTATATATTAATAGTCCTTAAGGCATTAATATAAGGTAAAACTAAGTACTTCATTCCATTATTAGTTAAAAATTGATGGAGAAAAAGAAATATTAAATGACTTTGTTTTCCTTGTGCGCCTATTCAAACCTGAGGATCTTTTGTGTTAGAGTTCGTCGTTTGTCAACTCGAACCCATAAATGATCCGACCTGAATGTTATCCAAATTCAAAATGATTATATCTAAAGCCAATCCGACACCACCCAATTGACAAGTCTAAATGTGGGATAGGTTGGTCAATGTTTTCAAGTTGGATCAAATTTTAATGGGTCTAATTTCTATGTATTGCTATGTAGTACGACATGTTACTTCTCTCATCATTAGTCGATACCTCTTAATATATGGGTTCATTGGGTTGTTTCTTTTTTCTTAGAGAAATAGTTAGGTGAAACTACAAGAGTAAATTAGCATTAGTGGTTAAGAGAAATAGCTATAATTTTCTACCAACAAAAACTAAAAATTCACTCATGATGGCGCACGTATGGGTACCCCTTAGGGGCACTATTTCGTACCCCTGTAATTTTTGGCTTTTCCAATTGGTACCCAAATTTTTCGTACTAATCCAGATGGCACACCTGCTGTTTTGGAAAACTGTACTCTGTGACCATAATATGGGTTTTTATGGATTTTTCGTCAAGTGCATGTGAAATTCCTAGAATGCCCTTAATGAAACGCAATACCGTTGCTATGAAACGACATATTATCTTACTTGTGCTTCCCTCTCATTGAAGCGATGTAATGACTACCAACCCTGCCTTAATCTAACCCATCGTTCAAAAAGATCATCGTAGTCTCTCTCTCTCTCTCTCTCTCTCTCTCTCTCTCTCTCCACATCAAGAACCTCTGAAATTCTACTAGCAACTTTGTGGTGAAATTGCGATGGCGAAATAGTAGACGCGGTGATTGTGGGTGGTCATCCGTCGCGAATTTCACAGCAACACTGGAAATAGTGTAAAAGGGGTTAAATGAGAAGGACATAGTAAGTAAAATTTTAAAGGTTTTTAGGGTTTTGCGGTAAAGACTTGGGTTAATTGTAATTTATTTATTTATTTTTGCGAAGTTGTAATTTTTGATATTTGAATAATATGTGGTTCTCAGCTTGATTTTGAATTTTTTTGGAGTTAAATTGATCGAAGGACCTCGTTATTTGTAGATGAGATACGAGACTCCATGCCATAATTGAAATAGGGCAGCAGCGCACGGCAGCAAGGAGAACGCAACAGCAGCAGCAATGGCAAAGAGGGTGGGAGGAGAGAGAAAGTTGAGGATGGAGAGAGAACATGATTTCAGAGCACTAGAATGGGGGATGAGGGAAAATAGGGCTTTATAATGGCGAGAAAAATAAGAGAATGATATATTGAAAATTTTAAAACAATTCAAAACGGTTTTAGCTCATAAATTAGCGCCACATCATCCATTAGCGTAAAGCCTAGAAAAACTAGACGGAAAACCTATATTTTGCTCACGAAGTTAAGTTTTTCAAAATCACACAGATATCATTTGGATTAATATATATATATTAGTCCAAAAAAAAATTCGGTATCAATTAAAAAAGTCAAAAGTATAAAGATAAATTTTTCCAAAAAAAATTTAAACAAGTATCAAACGAAATAATTAACTCAGTATCCCAAAGCTAAATATTCTGGTAAGAAATCAGACACCCAAAAGTGAAATGCTCAAGCCTCAAAGAAGCTAACCATTATGATACAAAGCAAAGCAGAAACATCAAAGAGAAGAGAGAAAAACATACAAAAGTAAGAAAAACGATTAGGATATCCGGCATAACAAAACATAACACAGTTCTACAGACCTGCCATCTTTGGAGCGAGGAAGACGAAAATACCCCGCATGGTGACCCAAATCTTCAACTGAAGTACCCGGGTCGCCCAATGCGGATATCTTGAATCTCTTCTCCACCAGCCTCGGTCCCTCGACTTCGGACGACTCGGACCGGTCCTGGTTCCGGTGGTTGTAAGGGTGCTTTGGGAACAAATTAAGCTGCCTGATCAACCTCTCTGCTTGCAGCATTGGGAGCGTTGAGGTTGATGATAGTTCAAAATCATCTACTTGCTTTTGTGCACTAATTGCAGTGACTAAGGATGGGAAATTCATCATGAGAGAAAAGATGATGATCACAAGGGGGAAAACAGGAGAGAGAATTTTGATGGATGCCATTGCTGTGATTTGCTGTTTTGCAGAAAGGGAGGCGAGTCTAGGGACTAAAGAATGCATAGAGCTTGGGAGTTATAAATACACCAAATTAAAAGGTGTACAAAAAGGAAGGTGAGAAGGTGTGTGAATAGGGAAGGAGGAAAATGTGATGAAAGAGAATTCAGTAACGTTCTACTGGTTGTTTGCTCAGGTTTTGTACTTTTCCTTCTTTTTTTCCTTTTTTATTGGCTTTTCAGCTGGTCTACTCTGGGTAAATTTTAAACAACTTACCACTAACTAGACAGTTTTATGGATGCCTTTTTAAATTTTCTGCTTCTCTTGTATAAAATGGTACATTTTTAAGAAATTAAATGATGAGACGTATTTAATGGTAAATCCGACTTGTATTGATATGTGGGGAAGACCCCTATTAATAAGTACATAGAGATTTAGAACATTCTTTATAATGTAATCTTAAAGATG
>BSSO01003597.1:0-16166 GCA_030267885.1 Mesembryanthemum crystallinum | reverse complement strand
TTTTTATGAGATCTCAGGTCACCAAAATGGGAATAGTTAAAATTGAGGTCACCAGTTTAATATTACACTATACGTCAGGGCACCAAAATGGAATTTTTCCAAATAAAAATACATAATTTTGGTAGACTACCTTGCCCCTATAATTGCAAATTGCCATTTCTGCTAGATCCTTCATCATAGAGGACAGAGGGGCATTGGATGGCATAAGTACATCATAACAAATTAATAGCAGAGTTCAATTTAATGCAATATTTAGGGGGCATGCTAGTAGGTTTTAGGATTTGGCATTTGCTGAACTCCAAATATTTGCATCATCCTAACTCATTGGTATTGTTTGGGAGCTCAAATCTCTTGGCGTGCTCTTTCATACTTGATTACTGTTTAACTAAAATCTAGTCTTTTGGTGGATTAATCTCGTCCTTCATACTACTAAAATTCTTTTGCAGTATGATTTTGAGCTAGTGTTTGCAAAGAATTCGCATCAATTTGTTGAAGAATATATGAAGAGACCAGAATTTGTTGACCTCATGAGGAGACTGGGTGCTTTGGGTGATGGAAACCAGGATCAGAGTGAGTCCCTGCTCTCTAGTTCTATTTTTTGGTTCATCTGCATAATTTTTTACTTAAGATCCTGAAATTGAAGAAACCCTTCATTTAAATATCATATTATGCATTGGAAAGACTAGAGTATACCTTACCCGAGCACAATCTCTTCATTTCTTGATCATGGTTTCCGTATTATTTATTCTTTTTACTTCTGATTTCAGGTACTTTGTCACCAGATGAGTGGGAAGTAGCTTATTTGTACTTGGCATTTGTATTGAGGAAGGTAAAATCCAAAATTTAAAGTTCACAATTCCAGCCCAAAGTACCCTGTGTGCAACTGTTGGACACCTAGATGCATTATGACAAGTTCATTGTTGAATTAGACAAAACTCTCTCAAAGTAGCCAGGTCCACACATTGGATCTACTTCTGCTATGTCTCTGATACTCGGGGATTCCAGGATCGGGTTCTGGTGGGGATCCGAGGATCGGACCCATCAAATTAAGGATTTGTTTTCTTGTTTTTTTGATTGGTTTGATTTGAAGTGTTTGTGTCTTATCGTGTCCGAAGATCCAACACGAATACATTTATTGGAATGAAGAATCCCATTAACATTGCACACCTGTACTGATAGCATCGGTAGCCCCTAAATCCCAATTATAGTCAGTGTCGAACAGTAATATGTGAGGTTTTTCATGAGCATGATGAGAGAGTCCAAATGTGTCGAATTATAATCAGTACTCTGTATTTTTATACAAATCTACTGACATAGACTTGGTAATGGAAATGCTTATGACACTATCTTTTTCTTATTGTTTTCAGCGAGGCCAACCGGACCGAACACAGCAACGAAGTTCGAAAAGGGACAAAGGGAAGATGCATATACAGAAGGAGGACATCCTTTATATTAACAATTGAGTTTTACAGGACAATGACAGTTTGGTAGTTCTCAACATCCAGTTTCAATAGAATTGGCGATCGTGAAGTTGCGCCAGTCCTTATCCGAGTTGCCGAAAATCCCATCCAAGACCATAAGCTTAATATGCGTTTTCAAACGCCTGATTTACAGATTGTAGATTAGAACCCAACTCTCATTCCAGTTTTGTAGTTTCACAGGTGCACTCTATATAGATATCAGAAGAAAATGTACATTAACCCCTCATTTAAATGGGTTAGTGATGGTTGTTTTAGGTTGTAGGGCATCATCAGTAATGAGACTCCATTGTTTTACTGCGAATCTTCCCACTTGTAAGAAACACTTCATATTATGTAATAGGGTAGAGCTGATAAATCTAAAATATAAGAAATTTTGGCGAATGTTTTCTTTTTTAATAATAAAAAGTTAAAGATTTATGTGCAACAACTTGAAAAATAAATGCATCAGCTATGAGAGAAGTATTTGGCATGACATTTACCATAAATTTGATTTGTAATCATGATATTAATAATGTCAAATTAGAAGAAAGTAAAGAAATCGAAGCACAAGCACCGAGCATCACTGAGTTGAAGCTTATGCAGTAACAAAAAATACTGTATAAAACAACCAACTTATGCTGAAAGCCTGAAATAGCTGCCTTAAACTACCATCAAAGAAGTGGGAGAGGAGCAAACAAAACAAAGCTTTTTTTTNTTTTTTGTGGCTCGATTACATCAGTGCCTTACTACCATTTTAACTTCTAGGAAGGTCTCGAGTAGTAAGAACTCGTGTGCTTTCTTACATTTAGGTCGTTTTGAGCAATTTACCCTGGCCAATACCTGTAGAAATCGACTTTCACCTCAAGATGAAGTGTATAAGACCAGCACAAGCTGATATAAGTAGCCTAAAATCCAAATAGCCTTCTTGTTACTGCATCTATTGTGTATCCATTTCCAGTTGAGTTTCCAATACTTCATCCAAAGGCGACCATCATCATCACATACCCCAATAGACTTAAGTCTGCCTCTTAGTTTGCATCTTGTTAAGGGGACATTAACTAGCATATAGTTCTTCACTCAAAAAAAAAAAAAAAATTTTTTTCTTTGCTTGGGTTGAGTTCAAGCATTCCAAACCCATTGATCCAAGTGAACCTTTCCTCAACTTGATAGAGTCTTTCAACTCATACAACCTACAACAGACCCCATACTCTTCCAAGATATAAGTTTGAGTTTACGAGACTTTCTATATTATACGGTTGAAAGCCATTATATTATCTGTGATCCCGACCAACAACAAGACTTACTCAATTTTCCAATCAAATATCATAAATTAAAAAAAAAAAAAAAAAATGTATTAGTGAACCAAATGTCCTCCATGCCAGGAAATGAAGAGTGTGGTGTCATGCAATGTCAACCAGAAGTAGTCTTACTAATTAACTACTACTTAGTACTGATTAAAGATCTCCCCATACACCAAAAACCAACGGATAAGCCCAACAAAACATCTTTCTCACTGTTCTCACAAATAGAGTACTCTATTAATAATAAGTGGTCAATACGTCCCCATTTTTTTTTTTTTTTTTTATTATTATTAAATCAAATTCAACAAAAATCCTTCCCCTCTAAGTAAGTAAGCTAAACATTAAAAACCATTTCCATTACTACAAAAACCTTATCGCTTCCGATTCGCAATTCTCTCCCAAAAAAAAAAAAAAAAAAAAAAATCCTATAAATTTCTTCAAATTCGATCCTTTTCCTTCTCAATCACGTAACCCACCCTAATTCTGTAAATTCTCTCTCATCATCTTCGAATTTGATCCCTAAAATGGGAGGTGGCGGAGTGATGAGAGCAGCAACCAAGGTCGCCGGAATCGGCGCCATGACCGGCGGCCTCCGCGGCGCTGCGGCGGAATCCTTGGCGGCTCGTAAGGCTGTCCGACCGGCATCGGCTTCGGTCGCGTCATCGTCGGCGACGGACCAGACCGGAGCCGGTTTGAAGGTGGAGCAGGCGGTTCAGAGGCCGGTTTTCTTCGATGACTGGGATTTCGTTGGGGATGATATGCCGATCGTCGACCGGGTTGGTGGTGATGTTACTAGTCCTAGGGTTGTGTTTGGGGCGGTGCCGAGTATTGAGGAGGCGAGGGAAGCTACTTCTGAACTCAAAGATGCTCTTGATCAGTGAGTATTTAGTATTAGTACGTTTTTAATTTGATCAGTGAGTTGGGATTATCTTGAATTTGCTGATTGTGTTGTGGGATTGCTTGAGTAATACGTCCAATTTGATCATGTTTTGAGTAATTTTTGATTGTTTTGGTTTGTTTGATTGTTTCCTATGAGTGAATTTTGGTGTTGAATTTGAAGAATGAAGTTCACTTGTTACTTTCTGGTGAATGGAATGTTGCTGTAAAATCAGTTCTGGTTTGAACAAAAGAGACTTGAACTGGCAAAAAAGTAGCCAAATTTATCTCTATTTTTTTTCAAAGGTTTGATAGTGCTTCTGAGTTCATTGAATTGTGGGTTTTTAGTCTCAGTATTTGTACATTTTGGCCTGAAAGTGATCACTTTGATGATGCTATGTTAGTGGTTTGATAGAAATTGAAGAGTCTATTACTGTTAATAAAGGATTTGAGGGTACTTCTACTAGGGTTTAATCGCACACGCATGATGATTAAAATGAAGGATGAAGAATGAGCTCATAATATTATGAGTTCTTTCATACCCTTCCTATAGGTAAGTGAAGTTCTCATAGTGATGCTATAAATAGGCTAGGTTCTCTTTGGGAACTTGCTCCCTCATTCTCACCAAAAAATAAAAATAAAGAGGCTAGTTTCTTGGAAAATTTTACAATGGCCACCGCTCAGTGGTGGTCACTGAAACTTTTAATATACACCGTTAGATTTAAGTGAACTAATTTTATGCGTTCATTTTAACTTATTAATTATAGGTTTGGTTGAAACCAAAAACACTTTAGGTCCAACCAAAGTGATGATTATTATTCTTTGACTTTGATTGCAACCAAAGACAGTTTGGTTCCGACCAAACCAATGATGTTTCGTGGAAGAATTACCCTAGTTTCTTATTAATAAAATTATTTCCAATTGTAAAAGAAAAATGAAAACAAATAGCGAATTATAAAGCATATACCAAATCAAACAATAAAAAGAAGGATCAAAATTAGCAACGAAATATAATCGACTTCAAAATTGCTTACCATGCTAACAAAGAGATGATAATATAGAAAGAGAATTATATTTTTACTTTTACAATTTTCAATTTATCAATAGTCATTTGTCCATGGAACTACTTGACATCAACAAACTTGTTTTTTTGGACATTACGACTCTTGAAGTGATTAAAAAACAATCATAAAAAGATGTGAATAAAAATATTAATTAGAGGGGGAAACTTTAAAGGGCAAAAAATAACTTGGGTAAATGCAAAGATTATGAAAGAGGACAATTTGCTCATTAAGCAAATGCTACTCTAGATTTACAGCGGGGCAACATGCCCAAATTAATCATCTTTCCTTGTGAAAACTTTGCACGGATTCAAATATTGGTTGAAGCAAGACATTACTGTAATAAGAAAAGCATCTAAGTACTCTTCAACAACCCAAGGCAGAACTTTGGACCATGCATGGATGAAGGGGAGAGAAATATGAGAGAATTTGGAGATATATAACATAAATTCGGAGTAGTGGACAGAAAAAGAAACAATTATAGTAACCAATGGGCACTTACTCTGATAATGCATCGAAATCCAACTCCCACATTTCAGCAAATGTTTTTTGTTTTTAGTCATATTCTTCTTTTTTTAGATTACAACTTTGTCGTTGATGATTATTGGGAATATGTTCAATTAATAGGGTCATTTTTTAAAAAACACAATTTTGACACCAAAAGGTTAGGAGTTCTCTTATGTAAGAGTTATAGATATACTATATCTAACACCCTGGTATCAAGATTATGAACTCCCATTTTTATCCCTAGAGTAATGTCCCACAATGTAAGCTTCACAACAACATAGGGATTAAGCAAATTTTTTTTTTTTTTTTTAAATAAAAAGCAGAGGAAAAACCAAAATAACTTACCATACTGACGAAAGTTCCTATTTTTTTCCTTTACGCGAAAAAATAATTTCTACGAGCAGTTATTCTCTCCCTCACATGCTTCTTATTCTCATTTTTCTCTTTTATTTACGTTTGATATTGAGCAGTTTATCTTTGCAGTTACCTCCAATTAGTTACCATATTAGAATCTTACAACTCCCCACAAATCCTGTACGAAGAAAATTAGATCAATTAGAAAGAAGAAACAAAGTAATCTATTCTCTTATTCACCAGGATTCAGTTATTCTGCTGAGTGATGCAAGTATGAAAACATAACATCATCTAACTGCCTAATGACCTGACAATCTGTTCACTCGTTTTCTGTATTCTGTTGAATAGATTGATGGGGTAATGAATCTGCTTTGCTTTGGAACCCTATTGATATTTTAGGACTATTTTTAATTACCTTCGATGGCAATTTATTTGTATTCTATATCTTTGTGCTTCACATAAAGATTGCAGGAAGGGATAAGTTGAGGTATAAAGTTGGATAATTTCATGATGTGTTTTATCTGTTTCGATAGGATGATTTTTAATTTATTCTATGTTCCCATTTCTTCATGAATCATAGATTTCACAAAGAGAGTGCTAATAAAATTAAATACTTAGAAAGTTGAAAATTTTCTTAAATCATCTCCTACTTCCTAATGCAAACAGGAATGTCAAGCATGGAAAAAAATTGCTCTCTTTAGTGAGTGTGCTATGCACATCATTAATTTATTGGAGCTATTATTTGTTGTATCTAATTGTTCATTCTTTAATCTTTACTCAAGTGACATATTTGATTAGGAATAGGGTCTGTAAGTTCTGATTTTATATAAGACTTGAGTTTACAATTGTTACAAGACTTTAGTCTTTTCTAACTTGTCATTGTTCGACATGAAAAACAATTTTAGGTTGCTACATTTGTATTTTGGTAGTTTTTGTTAACAATACTCATATATGATATTTATATTTTCGTGTTTTGGAATATTATACATTACACAAGGTTCTAAGTTTTAGTTACGCAAGCATCGCGTGCAACTAAAAACTAGTACTATTAATTTATTACAAAGGTACTGTGTTCGGGGTTAGGGTTTCTTGTTGTCGCTAAATAGCATGCTATTTGTTCATTGCGTGCTATTGCTCGTGATCTCCTATGCCTTGAAAGTTTTTGGCATTCTTTCTGTGTTGGCACTGATGTCAACTCAGCCTTCTAGTAACTGTGAAAATGAATGAACATGCAAGGCTGTAAAACTTTCCCCCCATGGCGGTTGCTTTTAATAGTAGTATGTTGCAGTTAGAAGATATTTTGACATGCACTAATGATGCTGGGTTATACAAGTGGTAATAGAGATAGAAGCTGTCCTGTCCAGATGTTGATTTATTCCTATCATCTCTGACCTAGTTTAAATTGTGGCATTTTGTTCGCGTGAAGATTTTTCGTGTGTTCTAGGAAGGGACTTGGCCATTGAGCACTTTTTAAAATGTATGGTAGCTAAACTTTTGTTATCATTATTGGATGTTTGGATATGTAAGGATAGGTTAATAACTAAGATGGCCCTTCAAACAATCTGGTTTTATATCTCCCCTTCAAGTGAAAATGTGGCGCCCTATTGGATATGTAAGGATAGGAATATAGGATTATATTTATCTCCTGTTTTCATTTTAACTTGGTAAGGAGAAAAGAAAAGAAAGTGAAATGGGGTTAAAGTGAAAAATATAGATGGCAGTAGCAGTTGCAAGGTATAAGCTGGAAGGTTGCTGTCAAGAGGTTCGTTCTTGGAGATCGGATGGAGAGAGAAGGCTGCATAATTTTTGCTCCTACGCTCCTCTGCCACAGAGAAATGATAAGATTTTTACTGTAGAGGGAGGCCAAAAGGCAGAGCTACTTACCAATGTTTCCTTGTGTACTGTCCATGAAAAAATGGAGCTGTTTGAAAATTTCTACCTTGTCAATTTGAACCTGTCTGTACTGTTAAATTTAACCGCACTACCTGATAATATGACTGCTACTTGTTTCCAGGGTGTATCTTTCTTCACCAAAATCTTCTGGAAGTCTGAACTCACTATCTCTTCCGGAAACTAAAGCTTGCGTCACCCATGAGTCGTCTGTTCAACAAAATGCTGCTGTGCAGGCTTTTATGCTCCTCAAAGAAGACCCTAAAATTGAGGTTTTAATTTATTATCTTCTCTTTTCTTTGGTTATCTTCTCATGTTTCATGTAACAATGCCCCATGAATTCTATATGAGTATTCACTATTAGTTTGATTACATAGGAATTTGATTGCTACGAACATTTGATCCAATAAACTAGCTCTACAAAGCTTATTGCAACACTGTAGAGAACTAATATTTTTCTGTATAAAACTAAATTTCTATCCAGGCATGAATTGACAATGTTGTTGAACTATAAATATTTGCATTAAGTAGTAAAACTTAACTGGAAGCATGGGGACTGAGGTAAGATGATTTCATTATAGTAGCGACTTTTTATAAGCATCAGCATATGATCAATAATTACCCAATTATTATTTTGCAAGTAGCTGCTGTACGCCTGTTTATTATTCTATGAATTGTACTTACATTTTCTCATGTTGTGATAAGATAGTGGATGTATTAATGAAGAGCAATCAAAGTAAGACAACTTTAAAGGATAGAAGTCTACAGAAAGCATGCTCAGCATGGTAGCAATATGATTAGTGGGCTAAACGTCTAAGCATAGAACTTGGAAGACAGCTGTCTATTAATGTTTTACTCGTAGATACAAACTGAACCAGGCACTACTACGGTGCTATGATTAATGCTTAGAATATAATGTGCGACTGCTCTGCTTGAGGTTATTCCTAATGATTTGAATGTTGAGGAAAAAGGAGTATAAATCTGTAATGCTTTTATGTTTCTACTTGTCAAATTTGTGTTGTTACCACAAAACATATTGAAATTGAGAGGGCAAGCGCCTCTGATTGTTCAATGCAAACTTTTGAGAAGAAGTCAATATTGCCTAATTCTTTCAGACGTTAAAGTTGTGTATGTACATTATGTGAGATGTTTATGTTCGACTACTTACTCTGCATATTTTCTCTGTTCTCAGAGTGTGGTTGCTTCTATCGTCTCCGATCCTAATGTGTGGAACTCTGTGATGAATAATCCATCTTTGATGGAGTACTTCGAGTCGCAAAAGAAGTGTAAGAAAATTTTCATGAGCTATATGCTTCAGATTGGAACAACAGATTAATTTCCAAATTCCGATTTTCTTTCCCGCTGGCTTATTTTTGGTTACCAAGTGTAATTTTAAATCCACTCATCAGTTGCAGGTGCCGAGGTCGATGTTCCCCAGTCTCCCCAGAGCTGTGTAAGTTCTTCACATGCTGTGGAGCCTGAAAGGCCCGAGGGTTTAATGGCTATCATAGAGGATATGAAGCTTACTGTACTGGACATGGTTAATAGCTTGTCTAATTTCGTCCAGAGCTTGTTTGCAGAACCTGAAATGGGGAAAAAACCCGAAAATTCTGAAGGAGCTTCCAGAACTGTTGTTGCTGGAGGTACGTTCATGGCATTGGCAATGATGGTCATCATGGTGATCGCTATGAAACGGGGTTAAAACTTCAATTTCCGTTGATGGTCTAATTTGTCGACGCTACAGTTTACTGAAGAAGGTTTATATTTGAAGCGGCCTTATGAATGTGTTGCTGATGATTATGTTTCTGTTTTCGGTGTTGCCATTTGGGGAAGTATTAGTTCAGTAATTCTCAGGACTCTTTCTTTCACTGTGAAATAATGTAGTACTTAATTACTAGTAATATCCAAGACACTCTGTTAAAAGAGTGAAGATTATGACGACTATGTAGTAGACGTTTATTATAAATCCTTGAAGAAAAAAAAAAAAAAAAAAATCTCTGTTTGATCGGTTTATTATTGTCAATTCTATCTTTCTCCTCTCCTTGCAAAGCGAAGCAGTTTTTAGTTTTTTGTGAGATATTTATCTAAAATTGCAAATCTGTGTTTTGTGATATTTTGAATAACCAAGTAAATAATAGAGCTGGGTATGGGCAGCACGGTCCGGCATAGGCACTGCACGGCCCAGCACGTGGCAGGACTTGGTGAACCATACCGAGCTACGATTTCATGGTGGGTCTATTCACGGATAGACATGACGTGACACGACTTGGTGAACCATGCCGAACTATGAGCCTGACACGACACATGACGGCTGAAATTTACGAAGGTACGGTAGGCCAGGCTTTAGTGTCCCCGGCCGTGCGTACCATGGCCACCTTGGACATTTTTTCTTATTTGAAAAAGTTCTAATTGGAAGTAAACTACTATTTGAGTATTTGTATTTTGAGGGACTTAGCAGTTACAGAGATGATTAACACGACTCTGGGATTTGCTATGCCAAAAGGAACGAGGACAAAAGAAAAATCATGTGAAAACTGTATCTCGCTTCTAAAATTAGAGATCTAAAATTTCAACCATCACTGTATAAAATCAGAGACAGCCTAAAACCAAAAGTGAGATTTATTATGGTGTCACATGGTGGGAAAACTGAGTTGATCAGGCCAATTGAGGCAGAGCAACAGTAAGCTCAGACTCAACTTGGACAGCTTTTCAGCTTACTTGAATTGGAGCCAAAATCTGACTTAATGAACAAGCTCGAATCATATCAGTTAGAACTTAATGCCCGTTTGGCCAAACTTCTCCCAACTTCTATTTTTTCCCCCATTTTTCTTCTTCACTATTCCCTCTTCCACCACTTTTGACTTCTAAGAAGTTAAAATAGGGGTAGAAGTAGAAGCTCTAATTTGTAGCTTCTACTTCTACCTCTATTTTGACTTCTTAAAAGTCAAAAGTGATGGAGGAGGTGGTGGAAGAGGGGGAGGTGGAGAATAAATGTAAAGGGAAAAGTAGAAGTTGGAAGAAGCTTGGCCAAACGGGCCCTTAGAACCACAACCACTATATGAGAGTGGCAAAAGTGGGGGAAATTATCTTGTTAATCAAACCAATTAAGGCCGAGTCACATTAAGTTTCGGACATGTTTATTTTAATTGAAACAATTTGAACTAAATTGAATCAAATTGGGTTGAATTGGATTGTATTGAAGTGTGTTCTAAACTGAACTTTTTGGGTACTGAATGAATAAAAATATGTGTGAGTAAAAGTAAGTAGCAGAACTAAACTGAACTAATTTGAATGCATCACTGATAAGTTGAATTGAACACACCTTAGACTACTTCGAGCTCTTGAGGTAGCTCTAGCCAAAATTTGATCTAACAAAGTATGAGATGAGAGTTTACTGAACCGGTTCGACTCATTGCAACTTGGAAGATATACAACCGACCCTATGTGTAATTAGGGGAAAAAAAATGTGGAGTATAAAACGTGATCACTTTCTAAATTCTAAATAGATTGGTTTGGCATAATTTAGAAGAAAATAATTGTAAGTATTAGAGTTGGCAGTTGGGACAAGCAAGCATATGCTCTGTGAAATGCATAATTTGGTTGTTTATAGTATTATTATTATTATTATTATTATTATTATTATTATTATTATTATTATTATTATTATTATTATTATTATTATAGGCTGATAGCCTTGATTCATAATTTAGACGTTTGGTGGCAGCCATAATTGGGAAAGAAGACAGCATATGAAATGCAGTGGGAAATTGCATGGAGAGTGTGTCTTGATAGTTGAAGACAAACAGCCCCTTGATGCAGCTGAAGTTGATGTCCAGCTATCATTATTATTATTATTATTGAGCAAGTAAACAAAGTGAAACGACACTGTTGTCATACTGTCATTGTCTATTTAGCAACAACATGAAGCAAAAAATCAAAACAAAATAATAATAATAATAATAATAATAATAATAATAATAATAATAATAATAATAATAATTAATATTACAAAAATAGATTAATCCAGACTGCACAGCAGAAAAGACATGCACTCTGGAAATATCTAACATGAATTTGTCGTGTTAATCATGGAAAATTATTTGATGGTTCAAGTGTGTTTGCGCCATTTGCAGTCTAAAACCCAATAATAATATATTGGACATTGTCTTGTTAGGATTGTTCATTTTAACTGAAGATGAAGGCGGGTTGCTTTTAACTTATTCGTGCAGTTTTTACTTCCATTAGTATATTTCAATTCTAAAATTTACCAGTTCTATTTCAGTTGAGTTTAGTTCAAGTAAATAAAATAAATCCAGTTTACTAAAAGGAGTCAATGCAATTTAGTCAAAATAAGTTAAGGTGAGATATCAAAAAAAAAAAAAAAAAAAAAAGTTAAGGTGATTGAACTCTTAATCATACTTGTTTGAACTAAATTAAACTGAAATAACACTAATGTGTGAGAAAAAGCAAAGAATGTATTGAGCCTCTAATGTACCCTACAAGAGCTTTATAATTAACCTTTTGAGATTTTTGTTTTTATATTCCTGTATTCCAACTTAACATGGTCTTATTATAGGCTGGATCAATTGTGAACCAATTCTCAAAATCTTGGACTTTAGTTTTTGGAGGTGCATAATATTGGACTTTGTAATTAGCTTTTTTGACCTATACATTATACAACACAATCTATATGATGAATAATCCCATATACATATAAAAATAAAATTTGCATTGCATGCATGTTTTGAAAATGATGAACCAAAATACAGTGAAAGAGGGGGGCCAGATTTCACATGGTGCTTTATAATAGAGTACTACTCTACTAGTAACTGGCATCACCATCTCTTGTCATTCAAAAAATAATTTTCATAAGTAGTATTGGTAGTAATAGTCAACAATGTGAGCCCAGTTTCATATGAATGGGTAGCCCCTGAAATTATGCTAAAGTCCAAATGCTGGGGGACAAACTAGCACTTGCAATTTGCAAGTATTGCAAGTGCAAACCTTGTAAAATGCCAGCTTGCCCATTTTCCATTTTCCATTTTCCATTTGCCAACCAAACCAGCAATTTGGTGTATGTGGGACCCTTTTTTTCACCAAAAAGCAAGAAAAAAAAAAGAGGGTAATATCATATTCACAATGTGGGACCCATTTTTGTTAATAATAGCCAATAATTATTTAAGCTGGCCCATTAGGGGCCATGTTTGCCTTTCATGCTCAACAGCATGCAAAGATGTTGAGTTTGGAACAGTAGAGTTTTGAAGAGGATCCTATGGTGAACTTTCTATGATTGAATTCACTAATATGTTTCACCAATTTTCATTAATGTGTAATGTTACACAAACCTTTTTTTTTTTTTTCTTTTGGTTTTTTGACAAAGGAATCTTCCATTAGTAGCTTTCATGAAAGGGTTGTATGGAGTATACAGTTCTTTTTGTCTGGAATTAATAGTCATACTACTAGTTCACACTGCACTATGGAATATGATCCACTTTTGTATATGATCGGATTAGTATCACCACTTATTAGATGACTTAGGGTGTGTTCAATTAAACTAAAACGATCTGAGCTTAACCAGTTCAATGCTAGATTTCCAAGTCTCCTGAATATCTAAGTCTCCTAACATACGGGATAACTTCCTTCCTTCTTTATACAATTCAAACTATAAACTCCTACATAACCCATTTCCCATACAACACTTACCATAATTCGAATCATTTTGCCTTAAAGTAGTTTCATTCTACTCATTTTGCTTCTACTTATTTTACTCGTAGCTTATTTATGTTTCTTTTTTCTGTTTTAGGGAGGGGTGAGTTGAGGAGCTTCTATTTACTACTACTACTACTACTACTATTAAAATCCACAATAAGAGTCTAAGATTCTCACCATCTGACAAACATGAATCGTTTCATGATCACATCATCAAACAAACATTGAATGACTTTTACTATTTTTAAGGTTTCAACTTTCAACATTAGAGTTTGGTCCCCCGTATTAATTTGCAGTTTTACGTTTAGTCTTCCGTAACTTCCTACTCCTAAATACTCTCTCTAACCACTCCCAATTAAACCAGTCTTTACTCTCACTAATACTAATACATTCATTATAGAAAAACTCAATTCAATAAATAAATAAATAAATAAATACTCTAACGCTTCAAAATCAAAGAAATTAGTAGTAATAAAAGATATAGGCTTTAAACAAAAAAGAAGAAAAAAAAACCCCAAACATTATCAAAATTGATACCCAAAATTTCTGGATCTATACAACTTTTATCTAACCACCCCACCAAGTACCTACACACTTTAGTAGTAATTAGTAGCTCATACACATCATCATCATCATCATCATCAATCATATCAAACCACATATTGATATAGGAATAGAGAAAAATCACATAAGTGGCTGCCATTTTCTTCATCTCTCAATTCCAATTCCTTTGTCCTTCCTTCCCCTATAGCTTAAATACCCTGCAACAAAAATGCCCCTAATTAGGATTTAATTAAACATACTACTAACATAAATAAACCACTAATTTGAGCTAAAAAAATAAAAGAACATTATAAAGAACAAACCCAGAAAAAAAAAAATGAAAGGGGGCACATATCAATTAGCCAAAATCAAACAACCCCAGTTAGTAAAACCCAAAAATTTCCATCATGTCAGGTAAGCAACAAGTAAAAACCCAGAAAATCGTGATCAATTTGAGAGAAATTGAGGGGCAAAGAAATCGATCAAATTAGGGGAAAACAAGAGGAACCCAAATCGATTAAACTAAAAACAAAAACTGGGTAACAAATTACTCCAACAATTACCTTCTTGGGATTTGCAACTGGGTGGATCTTCAAACAGTGACAAAGAAAATTGCTTCTGAGCCATACCAATGTCGAACAAGATAATCCCAGATTTAGGGTCACTAACAGCGATCTCTTTTACAGGCAACCAAATAAACAACTCTTCTTGAGACAAACCTTCAACGCCCATAAGCTCGCCATAGCTAAGATTAGCCCTCACAACACTCTCAAAGTATACTCTGTTTTCGAATTTGGTCAAACAGGGGCCATCGAGGAACACCTCTAAAAGGCCATTTTCGTCGTTGAATTCAAAGGATTTAACCTCTTTTGGGAGGAGTCCTGCTGGGAGGCCCTTCTTGCGGAGAAGGTCGTGGACGGTGGAGGAGGAGGTGGAGAGAGAAAGTGAGGAGAGGAGAGAGATTGTGAGTAGAAGAAGTAGTGTGGTTTTGAGCAGAGCCATGGATTTTTTTTGAAGGGGGTTGTGAGGGAGAGGTTTTTTTTTGTGTGGAGGTGATGAGAGAGAGAGAGAGAGAGAGAGAGAGAGAGAGAGAGAGAGTTGGGAGGAGAGAAAGTAGAAAGAGAGTTTAAAAGAGAGGGTGTAGGTTGGATTACATTTGTGCCCTTTGGTGTGGTTGGAGGAACTGAGGAGAGCATGATAGTGATGATATCAACAATTTTTTTTGAATTTTTTTTTTCTTGTTGTTTGTACTACATGTAATTATTTTGGTTAATTGCATGATTTAAGGGATTTGAATTGGTATTGGTTGGTGCAAAGTATAAATTGGTTGTTCTCTTAAAAAAAAAGGAAATAAAAAAATCAAGGGGTGATTTGATTGAATTAGGAAAGCATCAATTTATACTAAAGTTTTGTGTTTGATGGATTAGTGTTTATTTGAACAGAACTGAATGGGAACGGACAAACTAAACGCGTCTTATATGCTCCACTTTTTAAAGAGGGTCGACCCTAGAAATGTTGACCATTTGGGCCTTTTCTTTCTATGACAAAAATTGGGGCTTCCAAACTTCGACCCTGGATAGTATGAGAAACAAAGAGCTATTGAAATCACAAGCCTCTAAACACTCCCAAAAAAAAAACATTTTAAAAGTTAATTTAGAAAACCAATGAAGCAATTTGTATTCTTTTACCCATTTTACCCTTATCTCTTATCACTTCATTAATTGTTCAAAGAGATCGTACTAGATACAATACGATCGCTCTTATGTATTTATGGAGTAACTTTCTTAGTTCGTGTATCACTACCTAAAACAACCAACATTATAAAACAAATAGATCATACTAGATACATTAAATCTCAAGTTTGTTTTTCCCTTCACCTTTCGATGCGTATGATGTTTAAGATTTCGAACGTCCCATTGAAAACAGTTTAAATTAAGATAAGTTTATTAAAATTTTGTGAGAAACCTAAATATCTTTAATCATTACAACAACTGAAAGTACGTGAAAATATAGTCAATGCAATTAGTTGGAGATATATTTCTACTTCTTCCATAATCAAACTAAAAACTGACTAGTTTTGGTCCAAAAGGTTAGAAAGAAGTGGTTTAAACAAAAAAAATATTAACAGAAATTTCCTACGGTACCCCTGAACTTTGGGCTAATGCCAGTGGTGTCCACGTTTTTCCAATAATGCCAGTGGTACCCCTGAACTTTGACTTTAACATTTTTCGTACTCCTGAACTTAGACTTTAACGTTTTATGTACCCTAATGGTTGACGGAACTCCTTTTCCGTTAGATTTTTTTAACTATTTGACTTAGTTAATGTGTGGGGCATTGTAAAATGACTGATATACTCTTACCTGCCTTAATTACACAACTGTTAGGTATTTGACAAACACTCCTCTTATAAATTTGATTTTTTTTTTTTTGAAGGTCTGACAATGGTGGGTGGATCGATTTATAA
>BSSO01003596.1:0-16166 GCA_030267885.1 Mesembryanthemum crystallinum | reverse complement strand
GAATCCTAATAGATTTTAACTTAGGACTCAACCACTTATGGACTTATGTAATTTCCCAACTGAATTGAATATTAACACTAGATTGAATATCAACTCCTTAAGTTATGTCATGGTCCACTCAGGCTCTGTTCTCTATCACCTAGGGGGAAAAATGAATTGAACAGCACTGACTTGAACAGAATAACCTATTGTTATTATTGTTGTTTTTGTTATTATAATAATAATTATTAGATAAAGTTGGGTTTAACCACCTTTAATAATAGGGTATTTAAAAAGAACCACCTTTGTTATAACTTTATAAAAATAACCACCTTAAATGTTATAATTTATTGATTATAGCCACCTATTGTCGGAATCCGTGAGTAAAATATTTTTTCTTCCCATTTTGCCCTTACCTAATTTCTTTACAATTTGATTAAAAAATAATCAAAATAATTTTTCATTTCCCCCCTCCCCATGACCAGCCTCAACCTAGCAAGTTGAAAGAGTGGGATTTTTTTTTTTATTTAAATCAAATGGGAACAAATTAGGTATGAGCAAAATGGGAAGAAAAAATGTCCAGGTGGCTATATTCTATGAAGTGCAACATTTAAGATGGTTATTTTGAAAAACTTATAACAAATGTGGTTCTTTTAAAACACTATATTATTAAAGGTGGTTAAATCCAATTGTTTCTTGTTATCATTATAATTATTTACTTGCATATTGATTTGCATAAGTGTATCCTAAATAAAAAAACGATTTTCCTAACCTATGCCCACTGGGCATTGGATAAATAGTGAAGATTATCTATTATTTGCAAATTTTAGCATAATAATATTATAGTAATAAATATATCATTTCCTTATTTTACTCCACAATTTTCTCAAAGACTTCATTTTATCTCACTTTCCTTTCCCTCTCCTCATTAATCGGGTTGCCTATTTACTATCACTTTCTTATTTTACCTCATCTACCACCATCTCTGTAACTTCAAATATTAGATTGCCGCCTTTCGAGATCAATCGCCACCATTTTTAAAGCTCCACCACCCTTCTCATTCAGATCTGGTCTCCACCGGCGCATTCCCCTTTTACTCTTTATCATCTCTCTCACTGCATACCCAAATATAACCCAATTTAGGGTTTAGGTTTCGAGTTTTCGATGCCGCCAATTTGAACCAAAACACCAATTTTATTTGGTGTTAGGTTTCACCCCTCCCCTTATAGGGTATAATTTGATTCGCCAGCGGAGGTGACATGTAGTGGCGTGGTAGTCACATATGCGACTGTAATGGTGGTGGTGGTGGTGGTGGTGGTGGTGGTGGAGGCGGCGACGGCGATGGTAGTGATGGTTAGGGGTGAGCACTGGGACCGGATATCCGGACCCGGACCCGGTCTAACCGGGAACAATTCTAGTTCCGAAAAATCGGACCCGATAGAAACTAGTTTCAGTTGCGGGTACCAAATTTCCGGACCCGGTACCCGCTGTATACACGATGGGACCAGTTCCAACTACTGGCTATCCAGACCCTGTTTCGAACCAATTGTTACCCAGAACTGGTCCTAACTTCATTATTAAAAAAAAAAAAGTTGGAATATGTAGAGCCATTAAAAATTATTGTGTAATTTAATTTTAGTTCATTACAATAGCCATTAATTTAGCCAAAATTTTATTGCAATTATTTAAATATTGATTGTTAATTTACCATTAATTGTATATAAAAATTATATGTGTTTCTTCTTTTTAATTAGAATATACTACAGGCCATTAACCATAGTTTTGCAAATTTATTATAATCCATCGCAATAGACTAAAAGTATACTAGAAAATGATTTTTCAATACATGCCAATGATGTAATAAAGCTAACACAAGGACTCCAAATAAATAAATAAAAGAAACGATACACTATTCACCTTCGACCAGTTCCAAGTCCATTATTGGATTTTTGGACTCGGTTTAACTAGTTCCCAGGATCGAGGACCCGCCAAGACCAGCTCCAAGACCAGTTTCAGGGATTTTGACCGGGTACCCGATTGTGCTCACCCCTAGTGATGGTGCGTTATAGAAAGAGCCATGGTGTAATTTATTTATTTATTTATTTTAATTTTGAAATTTCTAGGTGGTAACTAATGAGAAAGTAATTTATTTATTTTGGTTGTGAAGGAATCTTGACTACTTATCCTATGCCCCAAAGTGTGTAGGATAGAAAAACCGTAATAATATAAACTAAACTAAACTAAACAGAATAGAAGGGAACGAAACGAAAATGAAATGAAATGAACATATCAAACGGAACGGAATGGAATTTGATGAAGAATAAGGTGAAGATAACATAGCCTTGATTACAAGTCCAACTATTGAAATGTGATGGGAGGAGGAGTAATGCTACATCCATATCAGATATGGATATAGTTTGTCCATATCAGGTGGGACCCATAATTTTTATTTATCCTGTTTAGAGTATTAACATCCTCATAGAATGGGGAGCGCTAGAGTATTAATATCCCCATAGAATTGGGAGCGCACCTAATATGTACAAACTACACTCCATATCTTAACATTACTCAGGAGAGGAGAGAACATTAGTCGCAATGGACAAGAAATATATAAATTAGCTAGGCTATGCTTGGCACCAAAAGCTAGCTTTTGTCAGCTTTTGAGCAAAAGTTACAGCTTGAAGCTTGAAGCTTGTATCTTGTTCTTTTTTCTCTCAGGTACCAAACAGGATTTTAACAAAGCTATAGCTACAGCTGATTTTTGAAAGCTATCTATATTAGCTTTCACTTGACAGCTAGATTTTGAGTAAAAGCTCCAGCTTGTTCTTTTTTCTCTCAGCTACCAAATAAGATTTTAAGCAACAATTACAGCTACATGTCACAGTTACAACTAATTTTACCAAACATAGCCTTAGTTTTCGAGCTAGAGAAAGAAACAATCCCACTTAAAAAGAGTTAAAGACTGAATTCGACATGGCCGAAAATTGAGAACGCAAAACAATATCGTCAACGTAACACATTTTATGTCCACCAAAACCAATTCGTTCAAACAGAAATCATAAAATTGAACCCTTCTCTTACAGATTGAAAACGCAAATTTGAAGCTACTCAAGCTTTGGTTTTTGCATCACTCAAATGGGCCAATAATGAACACCAAATTCCCATCACCATCATCCTTAACCTCAACCTCAACCTCAACGCCCTTGCAACTCACCTCCACCACTTTCTCTCTCTTCCGTATTCCTCCACCACCTTCTCCCGCTGCAATCTCCGCTAACACCAACCCATTTCGGACACAATCCACCACCACCACAGGCCCAACTCAGTCACTTCCAACAAAGCTCAAGCTCAACCACCACGAAGAAAACCAGGCACTTCTATCGCTCCTTCGCCACAGGAAAACCGAAGAAGCCTGGCTTCTCTACTCCCAAACCTCTCACCTTCCAAACCCCAGTTGCCTTAGCCGCTTAGTCTCTCAACTTTCCTACCAAAACACAGCTGAATCCTTTTCACGCGCCCAATCCATCGTCACCCGCCTCCGTCATGAGCGCCAGCTCCACCGCCTTGACGCCAACTCCCTTGGTCTACTGGCCGTCTGTGCTGTTAAAACCGGTCATACCCTTTATGCTATTTCCATCATAAAGTCCATGCTTCGGTCTAACTACCTTCCTCATGTCAAGGCCTGGAGCGCTGTTGTGAGTCGCCTCGCCGCCTCGTCTGATGATGGTCCTATTGAAGCCATTCGTCTCTTCACCTCCATCACCAAACGGGTCGCCCGTGTCAACGATCCGGACCTTGTGGCGGAGTCGAAACCTGACACGGCAGCCTTCAATGCGGTACTCAATGCCTGTGCTAACATCGGGGACATTGCCAAGTTTTGCCAGCTTTTTGATGAAATGCCTCAATTTGGGGCTCAGCCTGATGCTCTGACTTATAATGTGATGATTAAACTCTGTGCAAGAGTTGATAGGAAAGACTTGCTTGTTCGGGTATTGGAGTTGATGTTGAGCAAAGGGGTTGAGCCTTGTGTCACTACATTGCATTCCCTTGTTGCTGCCTATGTTGGATTTGGCGAATTAGGGATTGCGGAGCAGCTGGTTCAGGCGTTGCGTGAGGGTAGGAGAGATTTGTGCAGGGTCCTCAGGGATGCAAATTTATCCAACCCAGATGCGGATGACGATGACGAGACAGAAAATAATCGTGGAAATGATGTGTTTGAGAAGCTATTGCCCAGCATCATTCATGAGAGTTTGGAGCTTCCATTGTTGCCAAGATCATTTTCACCAAATTCTAGGATATACACGACTTTGATGAAGGGATACATGAAGGCCGGGAGAGTTGCTGACACAGTGCGGATGCTAGAAGCAATGAGGCATCAGAAAGATAGTGCGAGTCACCCTGACCATGTTTCCTATACGACAGTAATTTCGGCTCTTGTCAAAGCAGGGTCTATGGACAAGGCTAGACAAGTCCTGGCTGAGATGACCCGCGTCGGTGTACCAGCTAATCTTGTCACCTACAATATTTTGCTCAAGGGTTATTGCCAGCAGTTGCAGATTGACAAAGCAAAGGAATTGATCAGGGAGATGGCTAATGATGTTGGGATTTCACCTGATGTGGTCTCGTACAATACCTTGATTGACGGGTGCATCTTGGTCGATGATAGTGCAGGAGCTCTTGCATACTTCAATGAGATGAGAGCACGAGGAATTGCTCCAACAAAGATTAGTTACACCACTTTGATGAAGGCTTTCGCCTTGTCCGGGCAACCTAAATTAGCAAACAAGGTGTTTGATGAGATGCTAAGGGATCCTAGGATAAAAGTTGATCAGGTTGCTTGGAATATGTTGGTTGAAGGGTACTGTAAGATGGGTTTGATTGAGGAAGCCAAGAAGGTTGTTGAGAGAATGAAAGAGCATGGCTTTCACCCTAATGTGGCCACTTATGGTAGCCTCGCTAATGGAATTGCTTTAGCTAGGAAGCCAGGTGAGGCATTACTTCTTTGGAATGAAGTAAAGGACAGATGTGCTGCAAGGCGAGAGGAGAATGAGTCGAACTCTTCGTTGCCACCGCCAATAAAGCCTGATGAAGGGCTACTAGATACTCTGGCTGATATCAGTGTAAGAGCAGCCTTCTTTAGGAAAGCTTTGGAGATTGTGGCTTGCATGGAAGAGAATGGAATTTCTCCAAATAAGACCAAATTTACAAGGATTTATGTTGAGATGCACTCCAGGATGTTTACTAGTAAACATGCATCTAAAGCCAGGCAAGATAGGCGACACGAAAGGAAGAGAGCGGCAGAGGCTTTCAAGTTTTGGTTGGGGTTGCCAAATGAGTATTATGGGAGAGAATGGAGTCTTGATCCAGGTGGTCGAGATGATTATGAATGAAAGAGTGGTGAATAATGTCTACACTGTATTATATAGGGGGTGGCATCTGTGAACTGGATTCTCAGTGCGTATCATATTGATGTATAGCTACTTGCAGAACTCAACTAGGAAAGCAAGAAGGGATCAACTGTAATCTGATTGAATCATGATTTGTAGTTTTGTACAAGCAAAAGCACAAATGCTGGGTTGTAACTTGTAACCTCTATGTAATTCTTGACAAACATTTTAATTTCAAAAACACGGTAAACAATGATGCATTTAAAGTTTAAACACTGCTATACATCTCTGTCGAGTCATTGACAAGCTGCCTATCTGCACAAAATCTTCCTGCTAGTCTACCCCCTAGACCTTGACGTCTGACTCCTTGAGTATGATGATGAAGGCACCTGCAGCAGACAAATCAAAATATCACTTACATGGTTGGAAACGTTTATGACTCCATATTAGTCATGAGAGGAATCCCTGCAATAAGTTATGAATTCAAAATACATGAAACAAGTAGCCAGAATCACTACTCAAATTATAAAGAGATTGGTAAATGAACTCCTTTATATTTCTACATTGAGAGATCTGCGGAGACAGTAATTGATGACACAGCACAAATCCACCAAAACAATCTACTAGCAGACGAATGTAGGACCCATTAGTAGCAACCTAGTTATAGAAATCAATTTTCTTATCCTAAAGAAAACATTTTTTTCTTTTTTTTTTTTATGATTAAAATTCTGTTTCATTCATTAATCTCAGCTACAGTCAAAGTAGCTAACAACTCCAAGAGCACAAATCCATGCATAGCGTCATTAAATAACTCCACCCCCACCTTCTAGGAAGGATTGGGAGGAGCATTGCAATCATGTGCTATGGATAAGGCTATATAGCAATACAGTACACATTAATAATGTCATCAACTATAAGCACTGATACAACTCTTAATTACAACCATGTTAAAATCTCCATGCTGCGCCTTGCTTCGCCAAACTATCTGCGAGCGAATTTGCACTCCTTGATTTATAAACAACCTCTAACTGTGGCCATTGCGCTTGCAGTGAAGGAATGTGATTGAGAAGAAATCTCACTCTCCATGGCCCTCCCTCACTTGAATTACACCATTGAACTGCGCTAAGGGAATCAGATTCAATCGTCAAGTCAAAATAAGCTAGCCATTCTTTGTTAAAGGCCACTTGGATGGCTTTGCAAATGGCAAACACCTCTGTTTCGTTAATCTCTGTAAAAGGCGCCCGCATAGAAAATATGCAGCGAAAGTTCCCTAGCCATTCTCGCAGCACTCCTCCAATTGCACCCAGACCATCTTTGCTAGATACATCCACGTTCCACTTCAGCCTACCACGTACAGGTGCTTCCCATACTTCTATTTTCTTGACAGCAGGCCTCTTATCCTAACGCAAGATGGGTTCCGAATAATTTCATAAATGTTGTATGGAAAAGACCCATCCCAATCTTTAATCCAGTGGCCTAGGCGAAGTAATACTAATTCCTTTAACTCAGTAATACTACATCGCTTCCCCTCAAAAATTCTTAAGTTTCTTTCCTTCCGCACTGACCATAAGTAAACGAAAAATGAAAGAGATCCAGACTTTCCTGAAATGAGTACCATTACCCAAGGCACACCATTGGTCGAAGAACTGCATCATTGTTGTGGGAGGACACCAGGCAGTGCCCAAAAACTCAAGCCACCAGCTCCAAATTGTTCTTGAAATTTCGCAATGTATAAGTAAATGATCAACTGTTCTAAAGCAAACATATTTACTACAGCATATATACATGCAAAAGATGTATATTAAATGAAATGCTTCAACATCACAACTACCTGATATGTTCTGGGTCCTTTTTTAATTAGGAAACCAACACTGTTCAAGTTATCAACAAATGTATCGATATCCGGAACTCTTAGTCCAATCCTATCTGCCAAACTGTATATCTCCTGAAATGTGAATAAAGTGATGTCAGTGACTTCAACAAGGATCCAGATTTGATCTGAGAAGTTAACAGTGAGATAAAAATTAAATATAAATGATAAAAGATTCAAAGGCGAGGTTACAAACGGAGATGGAAAAGTAATCTTTCTGGTCCAATTCTGATTGCTTATTGAGGGCACTTAAGAATCTTTTTGCTTCCTTCTGTTGACTCATGCCTCCACTACGGGCAAAATCAATAACCCCGTGTTCATCAACATACTTATCATACAAGGATTCTTTCATAATTTCAACAACATCCTGCAATTTAATTATGTCATGCAGAAGATTATAAGTTATACTTGGTAATAATCTTAGAAAGCAAAACAAGATAATTGTCGTCATACGCTGCTAAAGTATCAAGTCATCCAGTTTCAAGTGTTGTACATTATTAGTAGAATTGGAATCATATTACACTTTTTCTTCAGCAAGATGCAGTGGTTAAGCAGGAATAATGCGTGTTAGGAATGCCATAATTATAATTCGTTTCAGTGTCTCATATTACTGAAGAACTCGATACCCAATTAACGATCATGCAGGAACACTATTTTGAATAACACATAGCAAGAAATAATTCTTGGTGCAGAATAAACGTAATCAAGATCTACGATGGGACAATGGCTGCAACTCTCAAAATTGTCTGAGTTGTGTATCTGGCAAATGATACGGCCTATAAATGGTTCATTTGATAGGGAGCCATGTTTTATCTTGAGAAAAAACCAAAACAACCACCATCACATGTTCCTTTGCTTTTCTTACTTTTCTGCACTCCCAGTAGTCACTTACCTGAGCATCCTGCTCAGTTATTTCATCTCTCAAGTCTACCCGAGCACGAGCTTCTGCCAGCCTTACCAAACTTTCTAGCTGCCTTGCAGTTATGGGGGTACCATCAGCTGAAGTGTTGCGATCTCTCAACCGTAAATAGAAATTCTGTAGGATGTTAGCTGCTGATCTTGACATCCTGATCAAAACAGGATCAAGCAGAGCAGGAGATCATTTACAAATAATAAAAATAAAATTAAAAATCACCAACAATTACCAGTAGGGTTATTTGACTCACTGTGGAAAGACAAACGTTCTTGCATAAGCAATATACTTTCGAAGAAGTGGAGCAGGAAGTGGGACAAAATCGCTGTCGTTTTTAGGATCTAGCCTCAATCTTGAGATCAAGGAGTCACTTCTTGTACTCCCATCTGTTTGTCTAATACTCTGTGATGCTGCAGTTGATAATAAATTGTTAGTAGCATAATCTGGTTAATAATTTCAGCTGATTAAATAAGCACAAAACCTCTGCATAGTTTCTTAGCTGCTGGGGATTGATCTCCATAGCCGGAATGAAGCTGCAAGGCGAAACAACTATCTCATAATCACATTTTTTTTTATTTTTTTTGGCAAAAGGCTGTCGTGTGCTCCAAAAAATAAAGATTATTGTAGAAGCACCTTCCACAATCAAATAATCATGACTTCTAAGATTAACCAAAGAGAACTACTGAACCACTAGTTATACTAAGGGGTAAATTTGCTATCATCTTTTTAACCCTAACACACCACAGCACAGCAAGGAGGGCACATCTCATAACGATCTTCGCCTACTTACTCAAAAAACTACATTTCCGTAATTCGAAAATTTCTTGGGGTACCCATAATACCCATTCTTTTTGAAGGTTGCATGCAGTACCCTTGTATTTTGAGTATGTAACACATATACACTTCGGCAACGGCATGTTAACCGTCAATTTTACGACTTTGTTGGTAGTGTTAGTGTAGGAGAACAAGAAAATATTAATTCTCTTATCTCTTCTACTCCTTATCCCTTTTTCTCTCTACATGGCTAAACTTTCAAAAGTGAACGACTCATTCGTTAGGTGTTGCTTCTAAATACACCAAGCCAACAAACTTAAGCACCCCATAGCAGCTCCAATCGAAGTCGTTTGAATGATCAAAGTATGAAGTTTTCCCCTGGAGACAAACAGTTTCTGGCATCAGGACAATTAGGAGTAAGTATGGATTGCAGCAACATGGATGGGATGCACAGCTTGCAGCAGGTGCAACACACGCTAGTCCGTGGATGTTCATTTCACATATTTATTCTCATTTCTCTCCTTTGGTGGAGTTGAAGTTAGGGGATGGATTGCGGATTAGGTTTTGGGAAGACAAGTGGAGGGACGGGCAACCTTTCTGTACACAGTTCCCTAGATTGTTCCAACCATCCACTCTTCATGAGGGTAAGATTGCTGATTTCTATTCTATACACACCAGCAGTTAGAACTTGCACTTCAGGAGACCACCCCAAATTGGGAGATGTCGGAGCTCACTTCTTTACTTGGACTCCTAGAATCGGTGCAGCTCTCTGGTTATGGAGATTTGAGGAGGTGGATTGGCAATTCCTCAAAGGTAAACTCTGGTAAGTCCTTCATTCAGTGTTTGGGTGAGCCTAGACCTAAGTTTCCTCTAGCGACCTTTATTTGGAAGGTAAAAGTTCCAAAAAAGGTGGGGGAATTTGTATGGACTTTGGCATTGGACAAGACTAACACCAATGATCTATGCTAAAAAAGGAGACCCGGAGTTACACTGTCAACAGATATTTGTTTGCTTTGTCGAGCCAATAGTGAAACAACTAGACATCTTTTCCTTGGGTGTAATTTGGCGCGCGAGCTTTGGAGTAGGCTATTCGGAGTGGTTGGGGAGAAGTTGGTTTGCCCATCCAATGTATTGGATTTTTTACAGATTCGCTTTATGGGATTTAGGACATGGAAGGATAAGAAAGTACTGTGGCAAAATGCTTTGTTGGTGGTGCTTTGGTGCTTATGGCTTGAGCAAAATGCGAGGGTTTTCATTGGGACCTTTGCTACTCCAAATATGTTGTGGGATAGGATAACATACTTAGCATCTTTGTGGGCTAAAACAGGTGGGTTTTTTTGGGGATATACTATCACTGACGTCTAACGAAATTGGACAAACTTGTAACTGTTGAGCATGGGAGGACATCTTGTCCTCTACTGCTGTACTATTTTCTAATATTAATATACTTTTTCTTCATCTATAAAAAGGTTGATCAAAGTAGGGCACAAGGATTAGACATCATAGCGTGAAACACAATCGGCACTGTTGGCTATCTATGCTTGAAAGCGACTGGTTTAATCAGCTTTCATTGTTGCAAACTTATCAGCAACAATTTAATTAACTTGAATCACATGTCCTAGAAACGATGAGGACACCATCACCATTCACAATGATTCTAATGACCTTCGCTTCGTCTTTTGTATTATATCTCTCTCTTCATTCTCTTTTCGTACTTTTAATTGTTGCTTCTTGCAACTTATGCAGAAGTGGTTGTTATTATAGTTGGTTTCTTGAATTAGTGGGTGAACTTGGGTAGCGTGCCTAAGGATGGATCTTTGCCATTTGCGTTTGTGGTGCCTCTCTCCAACGCTTTTGACAAACTTAGGAGCTACTTAGCAGATGGGGACTAGTCAGTCGGGGACAACAAAGATGTTAGTTAGGAGAGTGCAAATATGGACAATGATTCGGAGTGGGCACAATACAGTGAAGGTGATGCTCGGTTCATTTAGCAGCTGTGCAATGAGGGTCCTTCCCCAGAGGATATTTTTGGAGGATGTACGGTTATTAGAAGATGGTAAGTTGGGTCATATGTAACATGAAGGTAGTGCTGATAGGGTAGGATATGGGGTTTCTGACTTGGGAGGTTAAGCAAGTCTTGGGGTGTCTCTTGCCGCTCAACAGGTTGGTGTTCGCCAAGAAGAACATGCCTGTCCCAAAGGTAAGTCTGCTTCATGTGGATCTATCTTTAGCACCTGTCTCCCCCTTCCAATTCTGAGGTACCATCTACACACGTCAACTCTTCTTCTACTCCTTTTTTAAGTGCTGCTTTTGTCACCCCAATTAATATGGTTGTAGGGCCTAGTACATTTGACACTTCTTCCACCATAATAGCCCTAACAGATATTGTAGCTTCCAAAGAGAGATTGTTTCTTCAGTGAACACTATGGTTCTCCAATCGCTAGGGCTTGAGCGGGACAACTGAGACTCAAAAGCCTATTACAGGAACATAGGGTTAGATTTTGTGGATCCTGTTGGAAACCTGTAGATGTTAGGGTGTCCCCCAATCTGACCTTGGTATCCTAAGAGATGTAGGAGTTCCATGAGGTTATCCATAGAGCGTCCTGTGACATCGTTTTCCTTCAAGAGACTAAGAGGGAATTATTAGGAGTGTGTGGAGTATTCATTCGCGGGATTGGGTTTTCCTTGCTTCTTGTGGGGCTTCGGGTAATATACTCATTGTCCGGGGCACTAGGTTTGTGTCCAAGATGGATGTTCTTACTAGGATCTTTACTCTTTCGGTTTGTTTTGGATGTTAAAGGGGAGGGTGCTTCTTGGTTCTTTCTGTCTATGGTCCTACTTGGCCTCATTCTCGCTCTTTATTTTTGGAGGAGCTCTCCTTTGTTTTGGGTTTTTGTGGTAGGCGGGTCTTAATTGCTAGTGACTTTAATGTCATTAGATTCTCTCATGAGAAGTTAGTTGGCTCGCAAGTCACATCTATCTTGTCTTCCTTCAATGATGTTATTCATTATTGTGCCCTCATTGATCCTCCCCTATCTAATGAGTAGTTTACCTAGTTTGTCCTATATCGTGGTTCTATCACCTCTCACTTAGATAGGTTCCTTTTGAGTCCTGACTCGGAGAATATCTTCCTAAACATGATCCAGGAGACCCTAACCCGTGTTATATCAGATCATTGTCGTTTGCTATTAGACGCTTTCGAGTCCTTTGGGATCCAACGCCTTTTAGGTTTGAAATTGAGGCTTTCTCATGCTGAATCTGAGAACCTTATTAGACAGTGGTCGTCTAAGTGTTGGTTAGGCTGGTGTTGTTTTTATGAAAAAGTTGAAGTATATCAAGGGCAAGCTTCGAGAGTGCAATAAGGAGGTGTTTAGGGATTTCAGGAATAAGAATGATGAGATCTGGGGGGAGCTCTGTGTCTGGGATGATTTGCACCAACAAGGTGCCCTAATCTGATTATCAATTGGTATACAGGAATTCACTGGAGAAGGATTTTAAGGAGATCCTACTACGAGAAAAAGTAAGCTGGCTTCCGAAAGCTAAGACCAAGTGGGTGAAGGAAGAGGATTGCAATTCTAATCTTTCATCGAGTGACCAGTGCCAAGAGTAGAAAATGCTTTATTCAGGAAGTAGACACAGAGTCGGGGGAGATGGTTAGTGACACCAGTATGTTAGGCGATGAGATTAGGTCTTTTCACAGATTATTATTTTCACATTAATTTTTTTCTGGCCAATGGTGGAGGAGCTAGATTGGTCTCCTATTAGTGGTGTTGACACGGAGTGCCTAGAGCGTCGGTTTGAGATGGAGGAAGTTCAACAGGTGGTCCTTGATATGGCGGAAGACAAGTCCCACGGTTCGGATGGTTTTACTATGGCTTTCTTCCAGCATTGTTGGAAAGTTGTTATGGTAGACTTGTTTCGGTCTTTGAGGATTTTTATGACTCTGGTGTGTTTTGCAAGGGTATCAACTCGACTTTCATCACCTTGGCTCGAAAGAAGGAATGTAGGTTAGGGATTGTCGACCCATTCGTTTGGTTACTAGTGTTTACAGAAAGCATTACTAAAGTGTTGACCAGCATAGACCAAAAAAAAAAAAAAGAAAAAAAAAAAAAAAAAAGAAGTGTTTGACCAACAAATTCGGTCAAATAATCGATACTACTATCTCCCTGTTTTGGAATGCCTTTGTTGAGGGGCGTCAAATCATGGATGCCACATGGTTGCTAATGAGTTAGTGGAGGCTGTGAAGAGATGGGAGGAACAAGGGCTAGTTCTTAAATTGGATTTTGAGAAGGCCTATGATAGAGTAAGTTGAAATTTCTTGGATAAGGTGATGAAGCGAAAGGGCTTTACTCTTAGATGGCATAGGTGGATCATGGGTTGTCTTGACACCATTTGCTTCTCTATCGTGGTGAATGGTAGTCCTAGGAGTTGGTGTGATGCCTGTAGGGGTGTTAGACAAGGGGGACCCCATGTCTCATTTTCTCTTCACTCTTATGGTCGATATCCTTAGCAAGCTGGTTCTGAGAGGAGTTAATAGAGGTTCTGCGGAGGGTATTCGAGTGGGGAGGGATAGGGTGGTCATTCTTCTTCTTCAGTTTGCTGATGATGTAGTCTTTTTCCTCCAGGATGACTTTGATTCTTTTCAGAGTGTCTTGACCATTATTCAAGCATTTGAGTCTATCTCTGGTCTCTGTGTCAATCTAAGAGGCGAGGGCACAATGCTCTCTTATGAGAGGATGCCTAAAGGGGTGATGTTCCTTTCTATGTTTCTTTCCCTCATCTCGACAATCTTTTGTCTCTTCATCACATGCCTATTTTTCATTCCTACTCATTTCTGTCACATGGAATTTTCATTTCACGATATTGACGAAAGAGAGAAGTAGATGACCATTTTAATTTGCTCCTTCTCGAGTCCTTCATTTATAATGTTGAGTCAGACACAAGGGTGTCACACAAGGGTTTTCTCTACCATGTCCTTTTCCAGCACTTGACCACTACCCCCACACAATTATGTGTTCCCCCTTTTAGCTCATTTATCTAGGGTGCTGAAGTTCCTTTGAAGGTTTGTGCCATCTGTTGGACAATGGTTCTTAATAGTAATAGAGTTAACACCAGCAATCTACAGCAGTGACAGAGGCCCCACAAGGCTCTATCTTAAGATGTGTGAGTGATGTGTTTCAGCTGTGGGGAGAGCAATGAGCATTAGATTCTGCATTGCCCATTCTCTTGGGGTATCTGCGACGCTTGTTTGCCTACAGTGGGGAATGTTGGGTCTCACCCTCAACCTCATGCAAATGTTTAAAGTAAACTTCAGAGACTTGGGACCTAAGAAAGAGGGGAAGATTTTGTGGCGATGTGCTATGTTTGTTGTGGTTTGGTGTCTTTAGACTAAGAGGAACAATCAGATTTTTCAAAATCTATATCTTTCAGAGGAGATGGTTTGGGACAAGTTGGCCTTTCTTGCTTCTCTATCGGTTTTTGCTCATAGGTTTTTCCTGGCATTCCTTTGTCAAAAGTACAGAAGATTTGGCAGGCTTTGCTTTTTTGATGTATCCCGTACAAAGACATCTTGTCCTCTCTTTCGTAATACACTGATTATTCTTTATTAATACAGTTATATTTTCATCTNAAAAAAAATTATATAACACTTCTATGACAACTTCAGTAGAACTATCATGTTCTTCTTGAAACTATTATTTCAATTTAATCAACGACATGTCACATTCTTGAATAATTTGAATTTTTCGAAGGCAGAGTGTGTGAAAGTGTTTAAAAAATACTTTGCGGTTCTTCTAATATAATATCCCATTTTCATTATCATTAAGATTTATAAAGATTTACGTAGATTGCAACAATTAGTCCTTTAAAATGAACTCGAGTTCAAGACTGAGAGAGAAGAGTTAAATGGATGTGAGAATTAGTTGTTGGAGAATAAGAGGGTTAAGGGGAAAATAGTCATTTAAATGCTTGTCTTCACCTAAATTGCCAACAAATTCCCAAAAATTGACAGAATCAACGTGCTGCTACCAGTGTATACACATTTACTCAAAGTACAGGGTATCACATGCAACTATTGAAAAGAATGGATACCACTGGCATTAAGCCAAAGTTCAGGGGTACCTTAGGATTTTCCATATAATTTATCGCATATAAATTTGACAGGCAAGTCTATATCTCTCGAAAGGACCAAAAGTCAAATCCAAAACACGAAGAGAAAAGGCATTGTAAAAAGACTTCACTATTTTAACACAATACACAAACGTAGGGCAGATCAATTTGCAGGCCCTCCGTCTCTACAAAAACCTGCCGTGTTAACTTTGTTAAGGACGCCAGTCCAAGAGCAAGCTATAATCTTTAGGTTACTTGGCCTTCCAAATGAAATTGAAAGGGGATGCCAGGGATGAGCAGTAGATGTTGGGACAAGGATTCACAAGAGAAGGCTCGAGTCTAATCAATCCCAATACCTATTCCTCCAACTTAACAGATTACTTAAGTTAGTCAAATAGGTGAATCTTAGCAGTCAACTCATCAAGCTTGCCACCATCAACATGTCTCAATAGATGATGATTCCACAAGAGATGTTTGCCACTTGAAGAATAAAAATTATGCATAGATAAATTGCAATTTAAGAAGAGGCTTTAGATCAGAGCAAACTGAGCTGAGAAGAAGGTGCCACCCATTTCTTACATCTTTGAAGATTTCTTGGATATTGTTTCTTATGATTAGTTTTAACCTTGTCTGTTTTCGTAGGGTGTGTACCATTCTGCGGATTTTTGAGGCTATCTCTGGGATGCGTATCAATTTATCGAAGTGCAGTTTGGCCGGAGTGAATGTGGCGGATGGGGTTTTGGATTTCTTTGCGTCCTCTGTTGGGTGTCAGATTCAAGGCTGGCCTCTCACCTATTTAGGAGTTCCACTAGGGGGTAATCCACGATCCCAATCCTTTTGGGATCCAGTGGTGTCTCGGGTAGCTAGCCATTTGGATAGGTGGAAGGGAAGGTACTTTTCTTTGGGGGGGAGGATTACGATTCTTCAATCTTGCCTAGCTAGTATCCCCATTTATTACCTCTCCCGCTTTAGGATCCCTGCTAGTGTGGCTGATAGGATTGAGAAGTTGATGCGTGACTTTTTGTGGTCTGGTACAGGGGGTGAGAGGAAGGACCACCTTGTGAGCTGGAGTAGAGTTTGTAGACCCAAGACAGAAGGGGGATTGGGTATTGGTCGGTTGGTGTCTAAAAACATC
>BSSO01003595.1:0-16167 GCA_030267885.1 Mesembryanthemum crystallinum | reverse complement strand
AGTTTGGTCAATTTCCACAAAAACAATACCCAAAAATAGAAATGTTAAGTTTATTATGCGACGGACCAAATAGGAAAATGTTAAGTTTATTTTGTGACGGAGGGAGTATATATTATGATTATACTAGCTTTCATCCTAAAGTATCGAGAAAAAAACAATGAAAGGAGGGAAAAGAAAAGAAAGTATAAGGCCACTATTGAACTTACTCTGAGTGCAATACAAAAACAAAAGAAAAGGAAAGGAATAAAAAAGATAGCAGGGGATTTAATGCAAGTTCTTGATTGAAACATCAAAATCAATGACATATCATGATACCAATTTAAGCAAATATCGATGTTTACTTTTTTATATCTCTCTTATTTTTGTTTATAAATGGTTTAAAGGAGACAGAGGTATTAAAGCTAATAAATTTCAAATCTAATGATTACACTTAAACGTAAAAAATTAAAAATTAAAAATTAAAATATTGGCTACTCGATTTAATTAAAATCTCTATTTCACTTTATTATTCAATTACTCCTGCTCATCACAATTCATACATTAACATTGTTCATTTGATGAGATTACTATTTCTATAGTTTTTGGGGTTACTTAATCTCTATGTATGTGAGTCGAGTTGATATAATTGGCATTCTCATTAGACAATTGAATAATCAAGATGTCAAAAAAAGTTAGTTTCAATAATTTTACACTGATTAGAACTTGCAAGATTGAAGCTAATAACAAGTACTCTAATAAAATTAGATGAAAAGGTAAGATGATTTTGTGAGCTAGGTTAGTTTTGCAAAAGAAAGATGCTCACTTTGGTTTTTATGTCACAAACTGTATATTATGACTTTTTACAAAGTTCAAAAGGTTAAATCATATATATTCCCACATTTGCACCAAAAGCAAGGGAGATTTAAAACTTCGATAAATCTGCAACACGTACAACACATATAAATAAATGACCAACCATTTTTATTGAATTTTTGTTTTTTTTTTTTTTAAATTATTATTTTCCCGCATCTTTTGCTTTAGTATTACGGATATATAGCAAAAGTCGTGGTGGTATGTGAACTTGGGTCATCATCCCATGACCTTATATTCCAAATGCAATAGTTAAGATTTCAAGCATCCAATGCAAGTCATATGAAACTATGCTATAACAATTAGTCACATCTTATAAATGCAGATGAACTTTCTTCAAAGCTAATATTTCACTTCAGATTAGGTATTCTAAAAAAATTCGCAAAATGTATTTACCATACTGACCACTGGTAAACCTATTATATTTTGTGCACCGGGTTAGGGGTGGTGCCCTTTAGCCACACAGTTCCTCTTTACCAAATTAGAAGGAAAAAAATACGCTAAATTTTCCAATATTACCAATACTATTGAAGGAACATTTATTATAAACCCATAAATTAATGTATGTCTTTTCAATGTGGGACAAAGGAAGTTGAGGTTATCTCTTCCGATATTCACAAACTTTTCTAACACATTTTAGTGTAAACTAAGATATAATTAATCTAGATTATCATAATATATAATTAGTCTAGTCATCCTAGTAATTAATAGTATATAGTCCGCTCCTCTAGCTAGCAATATAGAAGGGGACCATATCCATGGGAGAGTTTGATTTGAACAGCCATGAAATGGTCTGCTGCCTATTGAGCCACGCGAGCAGAGGCTTTTTTCTACAAGCAAAAAGCAGCATCAGCATCAGGAGAGGGAGAGGAGCGTCCTCGCTTTTGGCTCTTGCGCCAAAAAATAATAAAAGAAAAGCAGTTATTTTAGCGGGCTAATAAAGTTGCCCACTCACTACTACCATATTCTTCGCACTATAATCTGTGAAACAAACATGTCACCATTTAAAATAAAATAAAATAAAATATAAAATAAGGAAAAAATAATCCAAAATTTTCAAGAAATTAATTTAGTTGGAAAACTAAATTAAATTAAGGTTGTATTTGACACCAACTGCTAGTTTTTCAGTAAAGCTACAGTTTGTTTGTTTTCTCTCCATTGCCAAACAGTTTGTGAAATTACAATTACGATCTACAACTACAACTAAAAACTAATTTTGTGAAACTAGTCATACTTGCTTTCACTTCACAACTATAGTTACAGTTAGTTTATAACCATTTCAAAGCAGCTTTCAACTATTTTTTGAAGTTACAACTAGCTTTGCCAAACAGAAGCTAAATTGAATTAAACTAAACTGAATGTATAATGATATCTATGAAATAAACAAGGCCAAGGTTCATCTCTATGAACTGGAGTAAATTAAATAACTAGTATAATTGATTAAAAAAAATAGTACTTCATAAAACTAAATTGAACTGAATATCCAAAAATAAACTTAATTGAATTGAATGAATTCAATATAATATGCCGAATCCATAAAGATTACTATAGCTCATATATTATCAGCCTACCATTGGATTGAGAGCTTTCCCATTGACAATATATATACTAACATCACGAGCCATCTATTAGATTAACTGAATCTAATTAGCTTTGGGTCATCTTTTAATTTCTAAGATTAGTAAAATTATATTTGTCATTTATCATGGGTGACTCATTTATCATCGGTGACTTCTAACACTTCTTAATACAAATGATTAATCCAAGAAATTAAGACTAACCCTACAAGGTGGGCAGCTTGTTATTTCTTTTAAGAAGTGGTATCTTTTTCCTAAAGTGATAATCTTTATGAAATTCCAAGATAAATGAAGAGATTAATTAATAATATTAGGATTTTTTTGGGTGCATACAGAGTAACTCTCTTATGCAACCGTCTAACTGTTGCATGGCCAAGCTTAAGGACTACTTTTTTCAGTTTAGGGTTATTTTTAACAAATTAAGGGTGACATTTTACAACTTTGGTCAATTTTATAGAAATACACTGAATTGTTAAATGTAGTCCCTAAATCGCTAAAAGTAACCCTTAAATTGCGAAAAATTACCATTAAATTGGATGGTCTAACAGTTAAATGGTTGTACACAAGAATTTACGATGCAGGGGATATTATATTAACAGCCTTAGTGAAATGTAATTAGAAAAATGTATATTTATCATCAAGGCTATGTTTGGCAAAATTAGCTGTTAGCTGTAGCTGTTTTATGATAAATGAGGAAAAAACAATATAAATTAGGTAAGAGATGTTGCAAAATGGCAACAAAATAGCTGTTTTGCAAGCTTTAATTGAAAGCTTGCATGGGTAGCTTCTCAAAAAAAGAGGTAGCTGTAGTTGTTTAAAAAAAAAAAAATCTGACAAAGTATTTGGTTGTTGAGAGTAACACAAAGAGCTGAAAGCTGAAAGCTTAAAGTTAAAAGCTAGCTGTTTTGCCAAACATAGCCCAACTAATAGCTTAGTGGGTAAAATAATTGTATTTGAAACCATATGCGATTTTTTGTTATTTTTTTTAAGTATATAATTTGTTTAGAAAAGAACATTTGAGACACATCCAACAATGTAATTTAAGAGGGATGCAATTATTTATCCAACTTAGAAGTTTATGAAGTTCCAACGAATGGCAATTGTCCATTGGACACTAAACGAGTATTGTTTTATTGCATAAAAATTGCAATCAGTGAACATATGCTTTTAGCAGAGCTGAATAATTCAATTTCATATTTTTTTTGTTTAATTTGCACCAAAAGACAAATGCGAATGAGGGTTTGCTCAAACAATTGGCAATTTTGATAGTAGACTCTTAGAATTTAAACCCCACCACTATGAGATTGAACTTCTTTTTGCTGCCCCATCAAAGACGCCCAACTTATGTATGTTGTGAAAGCAAAACTAGAATTAAATAAAAATAGAATAAAAATAAATTATTTCGCTGATAAGAATAGGGATAACATATAACGCAAATTTTTGGGTATAATCGTCTAACCATTAGACGATTCAATTCGGGGGCGATTGTTTGCAATTTCATGGCAATTTAGGGTGATTTTTTACAAATTCATAAATGACAGAAATTATTTGTGAGACTTACCCCTAAGTCACTAAAGTCGCCCTATATTGCGAAAGACTCATCCTTAAATTGGTTTTCTAATGGTTAAACGATTGCACAAGAATATTACTCCATATAACTAGCCGTATCTTATTAACACCTAAGAAAACTTAATCTATCCATATTTATATATGATATTTACATTTTGTATGTTCGGAATGAGTAACTCTCTTGTACAACCGTCTAACCGTAAGACAACCTAATTTAAGGTTGGCTTTTCGTAACTTAGGGGTTAATTTTAGTGACTTAGGGGATACTTTATACAAGTTGACCCAATCCATGAATAACTTTTCGCAATTTAGTAGCTAATTTTACTTAGAGGCCAGGCTACATTTTCATGACTTAGGGTAATTTTATAAAATTACTACTCGTATAAGATAAGAAAGCTATCCCCTAAGTGGCTAAAATAACCTATAAATTGCGAAAAGTCACCATTATATTGGGTCGTCTAACGGTTAAACGGTTGTACAAAAGAATTTGCGGTTCGAGATATAGTAAGAAATTGTACATGCATTTCCTGAGAAATAAATGAAATACAATATTAACTGATCTTAATTTTGAGAATTTATCCGTAAATGCGACAATTATTCGGACCCATGAAATATCAATCCGGGCTTCTCATAGGCCACTTTGGTGCTTCTAATGCCACCCACTTTGTACAATCTACATATGTATATATACTTTTACACACGTAAAATGAGTTGTGAATTTTTGTCTTTGTCTGTTATTAATGTGACGAAAACCTTTGAATTATAATGTCCTCCAATAGCTTTATGGCCCAACCCTCTACCACTACTATTCACAAACAGAATTGTTAGTATACTATCAATTATCATTATCATAGTATATTTAAACATGTAATTCACTATAAGGAGAAAAATTTAAGAGAAGAGAACGCTTGCAAAAAGTTTCTTATGATTTTCACATGGTAATGGTAATGATCTGTAGCGCAATTCAATTCACTATGAGTAGATTTTTAGAGTCTAACTTACTCCATTTGTTTGGAATTTGATTAGATTTCCTATATCATTTATAGTTGGAGCTCACAAGCCCGACATGGGATATAACCCAGGGTGGCCTGGGAGGTTCATGGATCAATTGCATAAGGTCATCAAAGACAAAGTTAGGTGCGACGAATAGGTTGCACGATCGTATAACATTGTGCACACTGTTTAGTTCGTCTATCGATCAACATCATTGTCATGTGAGTTGTAAACGCGGTATAAGGAAATCGCGTGGGTTTAGTGAGGATTCTGTTAATTGAATAACAATGTTTCCAAGGTTTTCTCTTGTTTAGGTTTTCCACGTTAAAAATTGCGTTCGTCATTGTTTATTCTCGTTATTCCCACATCAAATCCCTACATGTGGTATTAGAGTTTCGAGTTCAAGACTATGGAGAAGATTTTTGGTGGATTGAGATGGAGTTGTTTAACAACAAGAACAACATTTCATTATGGCAAAACATGGTGAAAGACATGCTTATCCATCACGGCCCAAAAGTAAAGGAAGACTTGAAAATGCTCAAGGAGACATATGGTGAGGGGGTGTCAACCCTAAGATTAGTAGAGGAGAGCGAATAGGATGTCTATTCAGCTGAAGAGGGCAGTATGGGCTCATGATTCTTAAATTTTGGTTCTTCTATCACCCGTGCAATAAAAAGCAGTGTTGTTGACCTATGACAATCTAAGTGTGAAGGGAAGGACAATTAACTGAAAAGAGGTAAATGTTGAGCGTATTGATGAAGTGGAAGTTGAAAGTCATCGACGGGCAAGTAAGTAGGTTTAGGAAGGTGAGACATGTACCTAGGTTTGACAAGTGCATCATCTCACTGGAAAGACATGATGAAAGGGTGCGAGATCATGGTACCAAGGATGGGTTAAAGATCATGAGTGCAAAAAGGTTTCCGAAAACTATATGTCACTCATGGATGGAGAAGTAGTGCTTCAAAGGAAGGCCTCGACAAGTGAAAGGCGACACGAAGACCTCATTTGTTGATTGGGAGTAAGAACCATGTTGATTTGAGGGAGGTTTGTTACACATGCAAGTCGGTCAGCAACTCTATTTTGTATTTACGTTATAGAGGTGCACGACCAATCACACGCACCTATTTCGTCCATCCTAAAACAAACTTTTAACTTTTACTTCCACTTTTACCTTGTATGTAAGTAAATAAATGCATTATTACTATTTACTATAGAAAATCTTTGTAAGATACACTACAAAGTAGATTATAAAGTATAAACTGTTGCAAAAGTAGTTATTATGGTACAAGGAGGGAAGATCCAAAATAAAGGAGGGAACCACATCCAACGAATACCGCGAAAAATACACTCTGAAAAAAATTTATATCCAAAGCAGACCAAAATTTAGATATATATACCCTATCAGAATCACATTCAACCTTCACCCTCACTCTCACTCCCAAAATCACCCCCCCAACCACCCAAGAAAAATCTCCACAAAACCCCTCACTCTCTCTCTCTCTCTCTCTCTCTACTCTCTCTCCTCTTTATCTCTTTCTTCAATCTATCAACAATGGAATTCAATTTCGAATGAATAATTCAAGCGAAAATTGGAAAGGAAACTACATCTACCATGGCTGATTGCTTCCTTGATGATCTCCTCTGTTCCGAAGAATCCGGCGATGTTCTTTCCGCCGGAGATTCGCCGGATGTTTCATCGGCGCCGTTTGATTCTCCGGCGAGGTTAGATGATGAGGAGGAATCGATCGCCGGATTTATTGAGGATGAGCGAAGCTCTTTCTCGCCCGGCGGTGGTTCTCACTCTCTCTCCTCCTCATCATCTTCCACCACCTCCTCGATTCTCCTAGAATCTTCCTCTCGATCTCTCTCCGTTGCGTGGATTCTTAAGGTAAGCTTGTCAGCCAAAAAAACGCATCGATTTGCTAACTCGCCGGTAATCTTATCTCCGATGATCGATCGAATTCGTGACTTATCGTTTTACTAATACTAGCTAGTAAATTTGTAAGCCAAAACTTTAAAAACGCATCGTTTTGCTAACAGGAGCTGAGAATCCGATATCCGGTGATCGATCTAATATCGCCGCCGTGCGCCGCCGCCGGAGGTGGTGGCGGCGGATGGTGGAAATTATCCGATGAGAGGATCGGGAGTAACTGGAATTACTGATTTACTGTTCTAATGGACAACTCATCTTTTTTCGGTTAATTTATTATATCCGGCGTAATTTACCGAATTTGAAGAAGATCTGCTATCTTGAGCGGCGCGTAAAAAAGTTGATCTGCGAGAAAGTGGCGGCGCGCATCTTCTCTTTTCACTTTTGATTTCGTACGTTTTTTTTTTTAACTAAATTTTCGTCTTTTTTAAATCTCGATTTTAGCATAATAAATGGCTGACTAAAACGAAAATATAGGGGATATATTTAATCGGGAATTTATTAGATTTGTACTCTTTTCTTTTTTCATATATTCGTAGATTTTGTTAAAAAGGATAAAAAGGTTTTTAAAATGGCTAATTTGGGCAACAAAGAGTATTTGTTTGGAGATACAAAAATATTACAGACAAGGTGTTGTTAGAAAACTTTTCGAATGTGTAGATGTATGTATCTACTACTCGATTACTTTATTTGGACTGATGTTTTAAAATTGAAAAGTCAAAAGTCAAAGTTTTAACTATTAGGTAAATGTTAGAAGTGGAAAGTCAACGTTTTAACTGTCAGGTAAACGTTAAAAGTCAAAGTAATAACTGCTAGGTAAACGTCAAAGGTCAAAGTCAAAGTCAAAAGTCAAATTTTATTTGTCGTTATCATATTATAAATGAGAGTTGGTAAATATGAAAAGTTTGTCATAGGACTCATAGGATATTGTTGCGCAATATCGATTCAATAATATCATGTCACTTATGATGTCATATATGTCTTTAAAAGGAATATGTTTTTTTTTTTTTTTTTTTCTCTTTTCGTTTTAATTCTAAAGATGGTCCCTAAATCAATATAGATAAGATTTTAACTTAAATTCTTGATCGTCCATTATTAAATTTACCAGTTAAACTAGCTTATATGTTGATAATAAATGGATGCATAGATTATGATTTACAAAGTTGCGATCAAATTCTTGGGATGATGAGATGTAATTATAAGATCTGTATCTACATTAGAATAATGATGAGTATATATTTTAGAACTTGCTTACTCAGCAACTTAATATTCAACCACTAGCTTTTATGATTACTATTTTAATCAACCAACACTTTACATTACATTCTTATACTATAAACCAAAAGGTTAAATGGGTCATTTAAATATGATAAATAACTTAAGTGTGTATTTCTAGTTATATTAACATTTTAGTGTTGATCATATGTTATTATTTCAGGTACGAGCATTCTATGGTTTCCAAGCAGTGACCGCATATCTCGCTGTCAATTATTTGGATCGCTTTCTAAGTTCCCATCCTCTACCAGTAAGTTTCTACAATACCCACTAAGATGTACGCACTATTGACTAAAAATCAGACTAATTTCCGCTAAAAAAATAAATTAAATTTAACTAATTAATAGTTATTATCAAAAACATCTATCAAAAAGTTACCTAGTTAGTTCAATTCAGTAATATAAAGAAGAGTTATCCATCCACTGACCTTTCCATGTTTATATCAGGAATTTTGGCCTACTTGTCACTGTAAATTGCAATTATAACAATATGAACTAGTGTACTACTTATATAAACCGGTAATTTATTCCCCAATTTCAAAAATAGTAAAATATAAATACGAAAAATAAAAAAGAAAAATATTAAATAACAATATAGATATGATCCATGTTATAATCATATATGTTCACCATTTTAAAAACACTTCATATTTTAATGTTGATACGGATCTCAAAAAAGTAGGTACAATATTTTCTACTCTTATTCTAGTGAATTTTCTTCGCCTACACATGACTAAGGAAATGGCATTATCGAATAATTTGTTTGGTAGAAGAAAAGCACTACATACGACATACGGATATTGAACATAGGTCTTTAATATCAGTTTGAAGATTTTTACCAATTGGAATAAATCTATTATATCAATGTCTACAATAATACTAGTCAAGCTTAATATCTCATCTTAAGATAAGATAGTTAAAATTGGATGGTTCTTGTTTTTTCTTTTCTTTTTTTTTTAGGGGGGGAGGTTGGTTTGGGGATTTGGTAAGGTTGCTTTCAACACACTCATTTTCTAGTCTTATAATAAGAAGAAAAGAAGCAGCAAGTGTACTAGTTTTCTTTTGCTCCTATGCCTCTATTATATAGATCATGACTTGCTTTGTGCATAAAATTGAAAGATTTTGACAGGGAGGTAATGTTTTTCATTTTAATTTGTAGCAAACCAGTGGGTGGCCATTACAACTTTTATCAGTTGCTTGCCTGTCACTAGCTGCCAAGATGGAGGAACCTCTTGTTCCTTCCCTGTTGGATCTTCAGGTCACCATCACTACCTCATACTACATCATTTCTCCCATTCTCCTCCAATGGATTCTTCTTATTTTCAATTTTCTCATCATCATCTTCGTCCTCGTCATCATCGTTATTATTATTGATGTAATATTATGTCACAAGTACATTATTATTGTTGTTAGTTGTGACCATATATTATGGTTGTTCTAATTATGGTGTATTCGTTTACTGTTATAATTAGGTAGAAGGTACTAAATTCATATTCGAGCCAAAGACGATCCAAAGGATGGAACTGCTTGTACTAAGTGTTCTTGATTGGAGATTACGATCCATTACTCCCTTCACCTTCATTAGTTTCTTCGCGTACAAGATTGATGCAACAGGATCTTGCTCAGGATTTCTTATTGCACGATCAACTGATATTATCATGTCTAATATTCGAGGTAATTATGAATTTCAAATTATTTTTGAATTAATTCAAATTAGTAGTTAATTAAGTAATTAGAAACACTTAAGAAGTGTAATTGGCTGATGTAATGAATGTATGTGGCAGAGGGCAGCTTTATGGAGTATTGGCCATCAAGCATAGCAGCAGCAGCCATACTTTGTGCAGCAAGTGAAATGCCCAGCTTGTCCTTTGTCACCCCTGAGCTTGCTGAGTCATGGTGTGATGGGCTGAGTAAAGTAAGTACATACTCCTATTCTGTTTCATTTATCAGTTTTTATTTTTTATTTTTTATTTTTTTTTAAAGAAAAAACCCAATAAAGATGTGGTTGATCATACTAAAGAACCCAATTACTACTACCAATATTCATGATCTTTTATAGACTTTGAGGACAACATATTGAAAGGCCCCCATTCATTACATCATTTTCATCATAATGTGTTTAGTTCACTTTTTTTTATAACTTATTTTGTTACTCTTATAAATTACCATTTATTAAATTCAGTTCAATTCAACTGATTAATTTGGCTCGATTAGTTTAGCTTTGCACTATTCAATTGAAATAAATAAAATGGTTAAAGTCGCAATCTATCTTCTGTTTTTTAGGCCCTAAGTTAACCAACTTTTCTTTGATTATATGAATCAAAAGTTTTTTTTCTTTTCTTTTTTCTTTTTAAATTACTAAGGTACATTACTCTTTTACCTAAATTTTTCCCCTTGAAATCCTTGTACACTCATTCTATGATTTTTTTTATTTTACTATTTCGCCTAATTCCCCCCCCCCCCCCTTTTCTTGAAGGGTGGTTCAAGTTGTACTCTTGCTCTTCTAATCGCATTACCTTCTAAACTTTGGATCCACACCCACTTGGTTGACTAGGAGTTTGATAGTAGTATTTATTTTACTAGTATTAAACATTCTTTTCTCTTAACTTTTAGATCTCTGTGATGTGTTAATTAACAATAGAGTTTTCTGTACGTTTCTATTGTATAAGATTTCTTTTGCAGACATCCATGTAACTCGTTTTAATTATATTGTACTATGGTCGGACCACAACACTATCTAATCATGAAAAAAGAAGAAAAGAAAAAAAAAAAAATTGGGTTCTCCCTTTTTTGTGGTGGGATTTGAGCCCCTTTGAGAATCTTCCTGGATCAAATTTCTTTATTTTAATTCAAGATGAAGAGATGAAATTTATAAAGCTCTAATGATTCTCCTTTATCGTTTAATTTATAGTTCAGTTTCAAATCAATTTAGTTCAGTTCACTTCGGTCCATTTAGTAAAATTAAACATAGTATTATTTTATTTGCAGGACAAGGTTATCGATTGTTACAAGTTAATGCAACAATATGTGGTGGATCATAGTAGAAGCAAGACTATCAAAGTCATACCACAATTGAGAGTCACAGCACAAATTACCAGAATCAGGTCCAGTTGTGACTCATCATCATGTTCATCTTCCACCTCCTCACCAAAACCTTATTATAACAATAATAATATTAAGAGGAGAAGATTGGATGACAATTCATGGGTGGATGATGACAATTTTGGAAGCTCTGGATAAATCCAGTATCTAAAATCCTCATTTTTTTTCCTAGGAGGATTTTCAGATAAATCCTATTTAGGGGGATATATACTAATATTAGTATTTGTCTTTTTTTTTTTTTTTTTTTTTTTTTGGGTCCTTATCTCTTTGATGATGCAAAATGGCTTTTGCAGATTCCCAAGGGCATTTGGGGGGTTTGTTTTTGCTAGTAGTACATATTACTACTATATGTATACTTGATTTTGTGTGAAACAAAAGAGTGGTGGATGAGAAAGACAGAGTTTTGGGGAGTTCAGTTTAATAGTGGAGTGGAGTGGAGTGGAGTGGAGTCATGGAAGTGGGGAGGTGAGAGATTTGCACATTCTGAGGTTGATTTGATTACTTAATGAATGGGTGAATTGAATTTTTTGGCCCCTCTTGTTTTTGCATTTTCTTTTTTGGGTTGGGGGTTAGGGGGAAAGAGGGTCCCATTTCTGTGTATAGTGTGGAAAAAAATCAAAAAATGGTGTGTTTGGCAATTGTTGAAGATTTTGAGTTCTCTTTTTCTTTCATGGGGAAAATAAGTCAAGCTTCTCTGCCTCTCTCTGTTTATCTATTTTATCTATGTAAGCCGCCATCATTGCCTCTCATTCAATCAAGGAAGAAAGGGGGAGATTGAAATAACCAAAGGAGATCAGCAAAAGCATGAATAAGATGGCTCTATTATTTTTGTTATTACACTATAAAATTTTAGTGTCACGACGATGACTGTGTAGTTTGAGAGTGATACGTGTTGCATTTTAAGATAAAGTGTGTCACACGTGTATGTGTATTTTGCGCTTTTTTGGCGGGAAAAAAGTTGCCTTATACCTTTGAAAAATCAAAAGCACTACAGGACCACAATAATATTTATTTTTTTATTTTCTTTTTGAGGTCATATGGATGTAATCACCACACGTGTACCGGTCACACGTGTGCATATATTCTTTTAATTTTTCGGATGTATAAGTAGCTCCTTATTTGTAGTTGTCGAGGAGTTTTGCTTTGTCAAATGGCCCCCCAAAAAACCCAAAAAAAAAAAAAAAAAGAAGCAAATGTTGTCTAAGAAGCCATAATTACAAGGTTCCTAGAAGAGAGGGTGGGGGACCTTACTACTACAAACATGTAATATGACTGTAGTATTTTGGATTCATAAATATAACCTTCTTTTGGATTATTCATCAATATATAATGTGTATCAGTATGTTTATAATACTATGTGTTTTGTTCAATCATATCTTACTCTTCCTTCAGATCTCTCTTTGTCAACTAGGCATGCCTGCAAGCATGTGAACTGCCTAAAAGGACTTTTGTAGCTTTGCTAATTGTTGTTTATACTTTCATGAATCATGACCCAACCCCCTTTTTCCTACAGAAGCAGCTCTTGATATGATATTTTTCCCTATTGCTATTGGAGGTAATGAGGAGGAAATTTCCCCGATCTTTTGGATCGTCAACTTGGCTTTTGTTCATTTCAATTGAATCTATATCGAACCGAATGCATAGTAATATGAGTAAAAGTTGTATAAACTAAACTGATCCGAATTGAACGAATATAGAATGATAACGATGAAATGTAATTGTTATAGTATAAATTAATTGGAGAACCCTTGGCTATTATAAATTATTGCACACATACACCGGCTTTACAAACAGATCTGACATTTTTGTTACAGTAGATCATCAGAGCATTAACTTTTCACTGAACTCAGTGGTCCCTCAAGCATTGAAAGATCTAGGTTGTTCTTCAGAAGATTTCTTCTTCTTTCTTTTTTTATTTTTATTTTTTTTTTAATGGCAAAATACTGAAAGAAATGAAAGAAAAAAAAAATTAAAAAAAATCAGAGAACAGAGCAAAATTTAAAGGAAGGTGAGTTATTCTGGTGAATGAGCCAACCCATGCAACACTGTGCAGAGCACTGTGCTGACATCTGCCCTGAAATGTGAAATCTAAGACATGTAGTTGTTTCCTCAATACCGACTAAGCAAAGTATATCTGTGACCATTAGCTAACACATTTTATATGACATGATAGAATGCCAGGTTGTTAAATTCATGCTCCATTATCTGTGCTGGCTTGAAGATAAGGTGATGATGTGAGTTCATGTTGTTTTATGCATTTACTTACCACATATGTGGGGTGGGGCTCTAAGAATCATGATCAATTTGAAATTGGAACTTGTGATTTCAACTAAGATTTGAATTTGGATACGTAGTATGAGTACATTTTTAGGTTGGTTAAAGATGCTACAAGATATGATTTGTGATGTTTTACATAAGATAAAGGTCACATGTTCATTTCAACTCGATAAGGTTAAACCGAACTCAACTGATAATATTCGAGAACAAAACAAGTTTTAGAGTTAAACTATAAACTATATATTGTATGGTACCGACAAAAAGAACATTGTCTAAATGAAGGAACGAGATTGATCATGAATAAAAAAAAGTTCAACCAAGGTAAATTCCTCGAATAACTTCAACAAAACAAATAAACCTATAAAGAAGTCGAGTGGAGCTTCAATATTGACACTAAAACCTTCCAAATTTCGAGCTCAATTAAGTACGTAATCTCATGGAAAAGCACAATGCCAACTGCCAACAATAAAATAACACATGTGCCTATTCACATGCGTATTTTCTCTCTAAATTAAACTTCATAGTATACAATTCAATTAAGTTCTGAGTACACATCCAAATCATAGACTCATATATTGTCAAATTTTCACTTTGGGCAAGACAATACCATGAGAATTGCATCTCTCTATGACTCTATATCGATCTCTAGGTTTAGGTATAACACAAAATCAGGGTCCCTTAGACACAGGGAAAGTAGCAAAGTAGCCATAGCATTTGAATTTTTGAGCATATCAACAAAGAAGTTAGTACCATACAATGTCCCGTAACAATGCAAATTTGGTATCCTACATTAATGATAGCAAGCAAAGGGTAGCTTATGTATCTTTTTCACTTGTCAATTTTTTCGATTTTTAGAGAGACAGCAAATGACTAGAACAAGTACTAGCTAGTACCCTCTTTTATACGTCTCACTACACTAGACTTGATGCAATTTGTTCTTCATTTGAAAAACCAATGCTCACCAATCACCACCCCAAAAAAAGGACAGTTTTTGGGTCCATATACATTAATACTACTAGTATATACTAGCATGTACGTATCGGTATAATATTCACCCTTCTTTTGGAATTCATCGTATCATATAAAAGGTCAAAAATTAAAGATTGTAACTCTATGTTTTTAGCCAATATTTTTTGTTTGCCAAATTGTGATCAAATATTATCCTGAAAGCCGTGAAAAGTCGATAGTAAGATAATCAATTGCCTCCCAAAAAAATTAAAATTAGGAAACATGTATTATTGGCCGCTCGCCAATTCAATCAATGGTTCATGTGTAACTTATAACTTATAAATTAATCTCTAACTTTTAGGAGATAAAATTGCGTCCAAAAAAAATTAAAATTAACAGACATGTACTTTTCGCCGCTCAGCAATTCAATCAATTGGTTCGCGTGTAACTTATAACTTATAAATCCTTAACTATTAGGAGAAAAATTGCGTCCCAGAACATTAAAATTAGGAGATATGTACTTTTTGACCGCTCGGCAATTCAATCAAATTTTTGATTGAGGTAATTTAACATGGTATCAGAAAGAATAATTCAACAATCTAAAAGTATTTAGTTTCAAGAGTGATGAGGCAAGTGATTTAAGTACAACCATTCTTATTGGTGAAAATCTGAATTCTAATTCAGTATCTTTCCGAGATTAAAGCTAAAGTATATTTCTATTAGCCTCTTCAGTTATGTTCACACAATCTCTTAGTCGTGTTCATTATTCCACCATCTCTTATGACTTATAAGTGTAGCTTAATATTAATTCATATATATTGATCGATAAATTCTTCAAAGACAGATTTACAAACAATGATACATAGTAAGGTCTTTTCAATTAATAAATGAGATGGGCCACAGTTATCAGGACCATTTGTCAAGTAATCTTGATATAACTTTGAACCAATCACATATATACAGAATAAAGGGTTCATTTAGCATTAGAGAGATTGCATCGCATGCTGCGGTTGGTGATAAACGCAAATGGCAATTATGCTTATTATAGATCATAATAATTCCGTGCTTAATTTAAGACACTTTCATTGATTGTTACATGGATTTGTATATGTAGATTAAGTATTATATCATGAACTTTTGTGATGAGAAATAATATACGTAAATTAGACAAAAATTAAGGAATAATCAAGTATGAACCTAATATATTCAGCGCCTCGATATTAGTTACTTTATATTTCGGAGATTAAAAGTGTTTAAACCTCTCTAAATACATAACAAAGATACAATAAGTTGAGTAACTCTCCTGTACAACCGTCTAACAGTTAGATGACTTAATTTAAGAGTGACTTTTAGTAACTTAGTGGCTATTTTTAGTGACTTATGGGCTACTTTATACTAATTGACCCAATTAAGTAATGACTTTTTATAAATTAATGGCTACTTTTATCGGTTTAGGGTTTACCTTTTTACGACTTAGGGTAATTTCAATAAATTACAATAACATGTAAAAAGTAACCTCTAAATGGCTAAAAATAGCCCATACATTGCCAAAAGTCACCATTACATTGGGTCGTCTAACAGTTAGACGGTTGTACACAAGAATTTGCGCAATAAGTTTGTCAAACCTTTTTTCTAATTTTTTCCTTTT
>BSSO01003594.1:0-16170 GCA_030267885.1 Mesembryanthemum crystallinum | reverse complement strand
ATCGAAAGAATGTGAGGATTGAGATTGGTTTATAAGTGATGGAGTCCAACCACTTAAACAACAAGGCCTTCCCTTTTTGGGCTTAAGTGGCCCCTTCTATGGGCCCATTGGGGGACTTCCCACCGTCATGGGTTGTGTTGTGGCGGTAGTTGGACTGGACTGTTATATATACTCCAAATCACCTCTAGACTTCTTACACTCATGACATATTTAAGCTTAATACAAATTTCAAATTTACTAGTCTTCACAATCTGTTGTGCGGGTAGGCTTGTTTGTTAGAAGATCCTCATATTCCTCTCTCTATATGTGTGATATGTAGCAGCAGATGCAATCACTGCAATGACAACCCTCTTCTGAACTCTCTACTTCTTTAGTCTATCAGCCCACCTGAGAAGGGTGATGAAATCAGTTGTATCTTTATGGCAACCTACCCAATGGAGTAGTTCCATTTTAGACCTATTACTTGATGTTCATTTCTTTATAAGTGTGTCTCGAAGCTTTTGTATGTGAGGCTCAAATATGCTCTCCCCTTTATTATTTCTCCCAATCAAAGAGAGGTCTTGCGCAAAATATTATAATATGTTAGGAGTTAGTGAACCTTTATGAGAAGAAAAATTCCACTAGTTGTTGCTTGATGAAGGTGAATTTGAGGAACGTTTATGATTCCATTTCCTAGAGATTTGTTTATGAGATGTTCAGAGCTCTTGAGTTTGCTCCTCAATTTTTATCTTCGCTTATGAATGTGAGAAACCGGACCTTTCTCAGCGATCTGTTTTGGCGAGTTGTTATTTATCTTTTACCAACATCATCTTATCTTTTGTCCTTTTCCCTTTTCTTATCATGTCTTTGGCTCATTTGCTTTTTAGTTCAATTTTTATATGTAGATGATTATGCTCAAGCTATGTGTAATGTAAAAGAAGTTGGAAACATATTTTAGGAAAATATGAAACCGTTTGGAAAAGGTTATAACACGAACATCTACAAAGATGTCATGCTAAAGCCGGTTTTCACCCCATTATCGAGTGAGGAAATTACTTCAAATGCCCAATGAAAGAGATTTCAGTTCGAGGGTGAAGGTACTAGTTGGAAGTCAACTACCTCGTTGGTGACAATGGCCTCTATTAGAACGGATCAAAACATTTGTCATTGCATTTGCATGATTAGAACTCAATATCCAAGCCCTTTCAAAGTTGGTTGTGCAAGCATTAGAACACATAATTTATGTCCACTTTGGGTGCTCATGAACAAGATCAATTGAGTGAATCAATCTCGTTTAGAGCATCGATGAACGAAATCAATTTGGTGAATCACAAGTGATTGGTGAATTGATTTTATGTAGGACATATTTAGGCATTGATCTTGAAGCAATAAATCAACTAATCCATATTTCACCAAGGTTAGTGGAATTTAGGCCAAGTGAACATAAATTATCAATTTCACGTGAAGTCCATGAGAACATCCAAAATACTCCATCCGTCCCTCGAAGATTGTCAAAATTTCTTGCGATGTCCCAAAAACTTGTCAAGTTTCTAAATTGGGCTAAGAAATCTCAATGGTAATTCAGTGAAATTCAAAATCATAGTGGAAAACAAAATAATAAATGATGTTCCTTTGTTTTTTTCACATTCCCTAAACTTGACAATCTTTAAGGGACGAAGGGAGTATGATGAAACCAAGTTAATCACATGATTAGTCTAAACTAAGACATGATCAAAATGAAAAGCAAAGCACCCATTCAAAAGGAAAAGAAGAAGGGGTAAAAGAAGAGATGATTAAGAGAGGTAAAAAAAAAAGGAAAAAATTTTCATTTTGGATACCTGACGTTAGGACTAATTGCAATCTGGGTACCCATCTTTTCAATATTCTCATTTTAGATACCTGAAATTTTAAGGTTTGTCTTATTTTGGGTCATTTCACTAACGGCGTTAAAAACTCCGTTAAAATACTGATGTGTCATCAAGCAAAATAGTCTTGAAATTTTTCTAAAAATAACCCAAAAAAATCTCAAAAGTTATGAAATGTTTATTTGTAGTTATTGAGAAATTTCTACAACTTTTTGAAAATTTTTAATTTTTTTTTTGCTTGATGACAGATTAGCATGTTAACAAAATTCTTAACGCCATTAGTAAATTGACCCAAAGTGAGACAGTTTTTAAAATTTTAGGTGCCCAAAATGAAAATATTGAAAAGACAAGTATCCAAATCGCAATTAGGCCTAACGTCAGGTACCCAAAATGAAAATTTTCCAAAAAAAAAAAAGAGAGATAGAGATGATCTGTTCCATTAAACACCAGCTGGGTGTGGAAGAAAAGAAAGTCTGCAGGGTTACCATTAGAATTTGTTGGCTTCTGGGTTTAGCAACAACATATGGCAAGCAAACAAGGGTAAGTATGCCACTGCTTTAGAGTGAAAATGATTGAGAGGATTAGCTACCAAGCAAAAATGGGGTAGCTCGGTGTGGAGCAAATACTGTTTGCCAAAGCATAAATTCATTTCTTGGCTGGTGATGTTAGATAGGCTGCAAACCAAGGACAAATTATATGCTTTTGGGGCCTGCAGTGACAACAAATGTCCTCTCTATGACCTGCACACTGAGAATACAACTCATCTCTACTTCCAATGTCCATTCAGTAAGAAATGCTGATGCTTAATGACTGAATGGTTGGGTATTCAGATACAAATCCCAACAATTCAGTGCAGTTGGAGGAATTTTATGAGGATGAAGTGCTCTAGAACTCAGAGAGTTATCCTATGGGCTTTTCTTGCAGCTCTAGTGTATCTAATTTGGAAGGCTGAGAACCAAATTGTTTGGAACCCAGCTACTCCAAACCCCACTGCAATTATCCAGAATATGAAGCTACAATGCAAAGCAAAAATCTCTGTGGATGAGAAGACTATGAAGGCACCTGATAGAATATGGTTTCAAAATCTGTTTTGAGGAGTTGTTAGCTAGGAGTTAAAGTGAGAAGCCCAACCTAGTTGGTATGCTCTCTTTAACTTATATAGCTCTTACTTTGTGTCTAGTTGTATATGTTGACACATGTTTTTGGAGATNGACAAAAACCGTGGTTGATTGCTCTTGGGATAGCTACCTTGAATTGGAACCTCCCTAGTTGATCTTCTCCAAGTTAGAGATCCCGAGATGATGATGAGATGATGCTTAGGGGTTGTGTTTGGGGTGGTTTGTATGGTGGAACATGTGGTGGTTTGTGTTTAGGTGGTGGTTTTGATGGTGGAGATGGTGATTGAGATGATGATCACTTAAATATTAGTTTCTCTCTCTAAGAATTCTCTCAAGATTTAAGCATAATAACTCTGCTAACGGCCTCCTCTCTCGAATGAAGGAGATAAAGGGTATTTATAAAGCATTAGCTTCGTCATTAAGGTAGAAGCAGCTCGTGCACGACGTCAATGTCCCAAACACGTATCGGCTGGGCGCCCGGGCACTCAGTGGAGTAGGTTGGTGTAGAGGCTCTGTGTGTGACCATTGAGCAGAGCGGTTTGGCATCGAGGCTACCTGATTGACTGCTCAACAGAGTTATTTGCCTGGTAGTGTCCCCTCTATAGTGCTATGGGAGTGCGTGTCCACTTTTAAGCGCATGCCCGTATTTTGCACATGGAGCCATATGGAGGTGGTTAGAGCTTGGCTTAACCCGTGGGTTGCGGGTCGGGTTGTGGGCCCGTTGGGCCTTTCTAGACTCGGGTTTGGGTCAAACCTTCAAACGCTGATAACTTTTGATCTGAAACTTGGATTTGGGTCCCGTTTGGTGTATCAGAAAGCTTATGAGGTGCGCTATCTTGCCAAAATGATAGATGTGGGTTAATCAGTTTGGGATCTAATGCTTGTCGAAGGTTCGTCCTCTCCAGATAGTCTATCACTTTCATCCTTGGGTGGGGCGAGGAATAATGTGACACCTATAGGGTGTCTAAGAAGCCCCCACTTTGACTAAACTCTGGGAGAAGAGAGAAATTCAAAGTAGCTAAAGACTCCCACGTGAGGTAGTAAGCCGTGAGTGTTACGGATGGGGAGGGACATGTGTGATGAAGTGGATAGCCACTTGTTGAATGAGATGAAATGATGGATATGATCACCATTCTCTTAGACTGCTGAAAAAGGTTTGTCAAAACCTGCTTTTGTGAAAACCGAGTAAATTCATGTTTTAAGTAAGTTGTTACTTGTTGAATGAGTGAGACATGTGGATTACCGTTCCCTCAAACTGCTCAAAGGGTTTGAAAAACTGAATGGTTTGCCACTTGTTGAATGAAAGAAACGGGTAGCCCACCATCCTCTCAGATTGCTGAAAAGGCTTGTCTAAACCTGTATTTTGTAAGAAACAAGTTGGATGAACTTCACCAGGGAAGTAAAAGGGTTTGTCAAAACTGTATTGTGTGAGCCAAGTCAAATCAGGTTTGGGACTCCACTGGGAAGAATGAAAGATTTTGTGAAAGTCTGTTTTGTGAAAACCGAGTTAGACCAGGTTAAGGACTCCACTGAGAAAATGCAGAGGCTTGTCAAAACTTGCGAAATCTGAGTTAAATCGGGTGAGGACTCCACTAGGGTGGTGAAAAAGTTTTGTTGTTGCGAGAGCCGAGTTAAATCGGGCTTAAAACATCATTGGGGAAGAAGAAGGTTTGTCAAAACATGTTCTTGTGAAATTTGAGTAGAAATGGGCTTAAGACCCCACTGAGGGGCGCGGAAAAGATGTTGTAAATGTGGGCCCACTTTGCTGGGATGTGATTAGAAATTCTCGAAAAAAGGTCTGGGGACCTGCTCACGGGTGAAAATCCGTTTTCGTTTTAAAATGAGAATTAATTTTAGATTTTGTGCTAAGAATATTTAGAAAAGGTAAATTCTGTAGAGAAGAAATTCCCTTTGTGTAGGAAAATTTTACTTGTTGGTTCGAGCTAAAACTGTTGATTTTTAAATTCAGACTGCTTGGCACATTGGTGCTCGATCAAGTTAGTTGCGAGTAACGAACAAATTGTCGCGTGGCAATTCAAAATTGGTGCCACAGGGCAAATGGGCCGCACTGGTCTAGCGATAAGCTCCACGGTCAGGCGCAAAGCTCGGCAGTTGACCGCCCAGCTTTGTGATCGACCGGGTAGCGCTTTGCTTGTTTAAGTTCAAACGGTCGAGCACCCTTTGAGCATAACCTCCATTTCGATCGAAAGCTCTCCCATTCTTTCTCTAAAATTGCTCTTTGCCTTTTTTGCACCTTCAATCTTGGATTTTTCCTCCAACCATCCTCTTTGCTTGCTAGAAAGTGATTCTCGCTTTGTTGCGTTCATTTTTCGTTCATTTTTGTTTCTTGTTTTTGCATGTAAAAACTTGCGGGTTTTTGAGTTTATTTAAAGGCTCAATTTTTGGCCTCTAGGGTGCCGTTTTTGCTTGAATTTTGATGACTTTTATCCTATAGTTGCCTAATTGTACTTATGAACTTGTCAATTTGGTGTGAACCACAAGTTTTGATTTTTGAGTTCTTGAGGAGAGAGAAAATAGGGTTTTATACCCACCATAGTTGATCATGCTTGAATTATGCCTTGAATTTTGTTAGGGATTTGGCAGCGGAAACGATCACAGGTGACAATTACGTTCAAGAATAAGCAACAACGAAAATAAAGAACACAAGATATTTAACGTGGAAACCCGAGGAGAGAGGGAAATTTCCTTACCAAGAAGGAAATGTGAAGCACTGATATTCTGAAAGTGAACGTCAGTTTCACTATTTATAACGGCTAGCTTTCCGATTTAAAACTGTACAATCTCCCGCCAACTGATACAACATTCTCAACTGAACCAAAAGCTTATAAAACTGTTTTCTATTTCGATTTAAATAATTTGTTAATCGATAATTAATATTGAATTACGATTTTAAATAATAAAATCAAATTCCTTATTTTTCCCTCAAATAATATTCGTAAAAATATCATATTATACATATGATATAATTTCCCAAACTGATATTAAAATCGTTTGAAATATAATTCTTTATTTCTCAGAATAATTATAACTCTCAATAAATCATTTAAAATCTATAAAATAATTATAGAAAATATCGGGATATTACACACAATGGCACCATGTAGAATTTTCCTAATTATTATTAAGTTAAATTTTATAAAACTTTCCTCATAAAAATAAGTAGCTAAGATAAGATCTCACAGTATCCTCCAGCGTATGCCCACGCTACCTCGTACCGCAAGCGGAAGAAGAAAATCCGCTACGGCTCCGGTAGAGCATGAACGTGCTACCAACATCAATGGGTTGGCATAGACATGTAGTGTGTTGCCCTAACCAGAAATTAAAAACTGATATTAGAAATTTTGAGTTAATATTTGACAAGTGAGTCAAAAATCAACTGATAAGAATAAAGATATAAACACAAGTAAAATATTTTCGTACAATACACATGTAATATATGTGCAATATATATAATAAAAAAGATAAGAACACATTATAAACACTTTGGATTTTCTAATATATAAAAAATATATACAAGGCTAATCTTTTTATTTCTAACTATGGAATATGAATGTGCAGAATATAAACGACGTCAACATTCGCCTACCCTGTCCAGATTACAGAGGATTTGCCACATTTAGTTTTTGGGTATATGATTGATCACGTCATTTGCATACCCTGTCCAGATTAAGGGATGATTTGTGACATCTATTTTGTGAAGATATGATCGATGACGTCAGCATTTGCATACTCTCTTCAAATTACGGGAGGATTTGCGACATCTATTTTGGGAGGATATGATCAATGACGTCAATATTCGCATACCCTCTCCAGATTATGGGAGGATTTGCGATTCTTATTTGTGATGATATGATCGATGACGTCATCATTCGTCAGCATTTATATACCCTCTCCAAATTACGGGGGGATTTACGACATCTATCTTGGGAGGATATGATCTATGACGTCAATATTCGCATACCCTCTCCAGATTATGGGAGGATTTGCGATTCTTATTTTGTGAGGATATGATCGATGACGTCAACATTCTCATACCCTGTCCTGATTATGGGAGGATTTGCAATATCTATTTTGTGAGGATGTGATAGATGACATTAATATTCGCATACCTCTCCAGATTACTGGAGGTTTTGCGACATCTATTCTTTTGAGGTAAGATAAAATGCCCCTTAATCACTACCATTATTGCCCAATTACTGGGAATTTCTTCGTAAAAGCATTTGTGACAGCAGCTCTTAATTGCCCTTTAATCGTTGTCGTTATTGCCTAATCACCTGTATTAGCACTAATTTAAGCTCATAAGATTATGAATGTCCTCAAATCGTATGATGTGAATATATTTCCATATAGTTTATTTTAGCACTAAACAAATCAAGCAATTCTAATTCTGGCCGTATGCACTTTCTTGTTGCTCTCTATCCATAGACATTGTATTACACTCTGTAAGCTTTTGTGAAGTGTAGGGAGAGTAGAAAACGCCAAACGGTCTATGGTGTGGACACCAATATATACTTTTTTCAACTCGTTTTAACCTCCATAAATCATTGCCAAGTGAGATTGAATGCTCAAAACTAGCACAAGTCAAGTTTCAATTAAACTAATAATTTACTTGGAGCATACCATTTGGCTTGTTTCTAACCTGCTAGTGTAATCAGCTTATAATCATGTTTCTTGGCTTTCATTTATACTTAAATCCCTTTAAATGTGATGGATAAACATTAAGCAAAAGAATGCATAAGGACCATAATCACAACCATCTGTCACAACACAAGCTCAAGGCATCCCCTTTGTGCCTAATTCTGAAAGCTAGTTTAAGAATAGTTGTCATGCTTCAAATCCATTTTAATGAATCCCTAACATAAGAATAATGGTTCGAATAAATGTGTCATAGCATATGAGTGCAAGAGAACCATCTAGGTACTCACAATTTAACTCCACCTCTCAAAACAACCATTTCAAGACAGCTTGTGACATGTGCTTATATATAGGTCTTAAGAATGATTTTAAGGATTGGTTTCCCCTTGATATGCCAAAAAAAAAAAAGTCTAAATATATGTTTCCTTTATCCGCATCGCATTTTTCCACTTTCAAATGTAAGCACATATTAAACTAAAACACAAAATAACCCATTGTGTAGGTTTGGATGTTCTTGGTTGCATCTATGCCATTTCCCCTTAAATAAACCAAGGTAATACCTTCTTTTAAGCTTCAAAATGCAGCAATTACATGTGTGAAATCTTATTCCATGAGAAGTTTTAGTTTTCTCTTGATGAAAGGAAAGAAGCAAGAGCTAGAATGGATCCTAACTCAAAGTTATTTTGTTGGGTGTTCATGGTTTGATGTGAGCTCATGCCACCTGCATCATACTCTCCCTCTTAAAAAGTATTCGTCCTCGAATTCGATAAAGCTTAATTTGGAACACTCAAGTTTATTGTATCCCTTCAACCCAACACTCTTGTTGTATCTTTGTCATCACAAAAAGGAATAGGGGTTGCCTCACTTGTGGTTCCCACCCAAGTTATGTTGTATTTTTGCTGAAGAAAGAACATTGAGTCCGAATTGAACCAAAGAAATCTAAGCATGCACAACCAAGGTAGGTTCTAAACAGTTAAGAAATATAAGAAATAGCTCAAAATAATTGGAAACAACTTGATCAAGCAAGTTAGTGTTTCTCCTAAACCATTCAAAACTTGTGTTACCTTTAACCACCTTAGCAAATGTGAGTTAGAATGAGGAGTGACCCAAGATAGTAGGTCATATTCCATCCAAGCAGGGACAAAGCCAAATCTTTCCCTTGCAGGGGGGCAAGGAGCTTTATGAACCATCACATATTGTGACTAATGCATAATATAGTCATAAAAATTTACCTATAACAAATACCCCAAATGACCAAATGGGTATTTTAATTGACCACAAGTGGACAATTTGGTATATAAAAAATCTCCGGTGACATATAGGAATTTAAAATTAACACCGGCAACCAATATGGTATTTTAAATTGAAATACATATCATATTCCCCCAAAAGTACGCCGGAATATAGAATCTCGGTAGTTGTTTCATGTAAAACGTATTTATATGCATATAATTGTATTTTATCTCGTATTTGGTGGGGTATTTCCCCATTAAAGAGCTCTTAAAGAGCTCCTAAATGAGGAAATACACAACTAATGATAGGAAAATAGCTCTTAAATGGGGAAATACCACACAAAATACGAGATAAAATACAATTATATGGCATATAAATACGTTTTAAATGAAACAAACACCGAGACTTTATATTCTGGTGTACTTTTGGGGGAATATGACACATATTTCATTTTAAAATACCATATTGGTTGCCGGTGTTCATTTTAAATACCTTTATGTCACCGGAGATTTTTTATATACCAAATTGTCCACTTGTGGTCATTAAAAGTACCTATTTGGTCATTTAGGGATAACAAATATTATCCAATTCTCTAAGCAACTTGTAGTATAATATTATTATTTCCCATTAACTATGATGGACCCACTAACTTTAACATTTAGTATCCTAATTATGAAAGCTTTTTTTTAATGGTATGAGGGGCCACATACATGAAATTGCTGAGTTGCTATGAACAACCTGTATATTGCTACAAGTATTGCAAGACATGTAGAAGGGTCTAGGATAGCTTAGCCCAATGATCATTCGTCCCTGCCTCCAAGATCACCCTGTTGTGCACTTCAATCACCTATAGTCTAAAACAGAAATATGAACTCAACTTGTCTCTTGAGCATTTTGTTTCTTTTTGAAATGGCCTCTTTGGAGTATCATAAGATTCATATAAGACTTGTTTGCTAGAAGGCATAGATATTAGATTTGTGCCCGGTCCTTCAAGATATAACAACGAGGGTTGCTCTCCCCTTTTAGACAATCCTAAGTGGAAATAATTCCCACTCAAATTAGCCCACTCCTCATCATAAAGAGGGACAGAATCTTTAAACACGCACACCACTTTGGCATCCTCCTCTAATAGATCACCCTCCCTCATTAGGTTCAAAAATCAAAAAATGAGGTTCTTTTCTTGGTGTACACTTGCGGTGCAGCTCCCTCTCATAAACTTCAACTCCCTTTACTTTAGTATGCATAACAACCAAATCTAAAACTAGGTGTTTCTGTTGATGGAACACCTCTTGAATACAAGTGTGGGACCGCAAAGCCCTTATAGAGCTTTGAATTTGAGATAGAGTTTCCTTTACCCCTGATGAATATGTATTAAGAGTGCAACTTGCTCCTCTAAGAACTTTCTCTCCTCTCTTCTATTCCGTTCTCTCTCTCTCTCTCTCTCTCTCTCTCTCTCTCTCTCTCTCTCTCTCTCTCTCTCTCTCTCTCTCCCTCCTTTTCTTCTCTTCTTTTTCTTTCTTTATCTTCTTGTATTCTGTCCTCTTCTCTATCACAATAATCCCAACGGGAATACAATGCCATAGAGTTAGGCTGCTGTAGGAAAGAGTTTGGCATATGCTTAAAGAGTTCAAACACACAACCAAAAGTGTTAATACCACTTGATGCACTCCAAACCACCACCTAGGAAGCTTTTTGTGTGTGTGTGTTTTTTTTTGGATTGAAGCAAAAATTAACTCACTCTAATAGCCTCACTGTTGTATGTGTATTAGGTCTATATCTGAGACTAATGTGAATTAAACTTGAGGCTTTTGTAGAAGGTTAGGATTTATTTTTGGTAAGTTAGGGGCCCATAACATTGGAGGATTTTTATTATCGTTCTTTTTTTTTTTTTTTTGAGGGGGTTTGTTGTTGTCCCCTAGTAAAGAAAAACAAAATATTATATAGGAAGACTACGTGCCAAAGTCACCCCAAAAAAATTTTCCTACATACTTTGGTAAAGTTCATTATAAGGTTCATTCGAGATTTAACCCGCCTACTGCAAAGCTTCAGTTAGATCTGTCACAAGGATGAAGGAGGCTCTTGATTATTTTGGGAGAGTATCTGGTCTGAAATTGAATGAAAACAAGTCACATATATACATTTGTGGAGCAAATGAACAAACAAAGAGAGATATTTGTACAGCTGCAGGGTTCATTCAGGGGGATTTCCCTATGAAATACCTCGGAGTTCCTATTCAGCCTACTAGATGGAATAGAACTACATGTGACACACTCATGGAAAAGATTATCAAATTTTTTTCTCATGCTTGAAGACTATAACTTGTTAACTCTGTACTCTCATCTATGACAGTCTACTGGGCTAGCATTTCTATGGTACCTAATGCAGTCACCAAGAAAGTTCAGCAGATATGCAGGACCTTTCTTTGGGAAGAGACAAAAGCAAATAAGAAAATCCCACTTGTACCCTGAGAAACCATTTGTACACCCAAAGCAGCAGGGGGGTTGAACGTGAAGGAAGTACACTTGTGGAACTTAACAGCTATTGGGAAACAATTGTGGAACCTTGTAGCTTAAAAAGATACTTTATGGGTGAGATGGGTAAATGGAGTATACATCAAGGAGTCTACCATCTGGAATCATAATCCCTCTAATGATTCCAGTTGGCATTGGAAGAAATTAGCAACTGTTAGAGTCAAAATTCAGCCATGGTTTGATGATGAGAACAGGTGGAAATTACATGACAATGGTGAATATATCATCAAGACATGTTGCAGGGGTCTCTTAGTGGATCAAGTCAAGGATAGAAAAGCAAAATGGATATGGGGAGCAAACACAATGCCTAAACATAGTTTCAATCGGTGGCTAGTAAGCAAAGATTGCACCATCTTGGTATTCAATACACAAATACCTTATGCCAATTGTGTGATGACAATGTTGAGGAAACACATGACCACCTGTTTTACATACAAATGCAAGTGGTCCAAAGAGCTTTGCTCCTTGGTTAGTCAATGGCTCAAATTCCCATCCATGCCAACAATAATCAACGGAGTATTTAGGTGGTTGGTAAGACTGAAATGCTTAAAGAAGAGGAAATATCTTTATGCAGTCTCCTGGGCAGCTATAGCTTACTACATTTGGTATGCTAAAAACCAGAAAAAGTTTGCAACAAATGATCTCTCCCCTGTTGTCTGCTTCTTGCTGCTGAAACATGACATTAATTGCAGATTGGAGGTCTACAGTAGTAGAAAAGTCACTTGTAATAAACGAAATGAACTGATGGCTCTCATGTAGCTTGTTTTCCTTTTGCATTATTTTTATTAGATTCAAGAGAAAATAGGGAGAACCCTTCCTAGAAGGTGGCTCCCGCTCTTGTTTATATGGAACCTTGTATGTTTCGTGATGGTATTAATATAATTTACCTTTTACCAAAACAAAAACAAAAAACAAAAGATTGGACCCCTTCATCCTTGTTGAATCAAAAGGTTTGCCAACCAATCATCTACATGATTAGCTTCACGATAACAATGCTGAATGCAAACTTCCCAAATTGAGTTGTTGAGAAGCTCCTTGCATTCTTTCAATTGTTATGTTGGTTGGAAACACCGTTATTGCTTACTAAATTGATGATCACCTCTGACTCAACTGCCATAAGCTGTTGTATACGTCTATCCTAAGCCATTAAAAGTCCTCTACACCAATACAAGAGTGGCCACAAAGACTTCCACTATGTCTCCTTTGTATTCTATTAGGATGCCTCATCCTCTCGGGTTGCCTCAATTTTGAGTGTTGTATTGTGCCCACATCTCATCTGATACAATCGAAGGCAAAAATCTTTTAGTTTTGCAAAGAGAACATTTCATCAGATGCGTTGCAATGTTGCATGCACTGGCTGTCCAACATTCTTTATATAGGAAGGTAACGGAAATCTGAAACCCATCAGCGAAATAACATATAATGAAACAATTTCTAAATTTTCAGGTACCTAAAATAAGAACATAAAAAATGCCAATGCTCAAGTTGGATTTAGGCCTAACACCATAAACTAAAAATGGGAATTTTCCTAGAATCGTTTCTTTAAGGCATCTAACATTCTCCTTTTGGGGTAATCAGATGACATCAATAACAATTCGGTTAAATGCTTTCTAATACTACTTGTTAGGAAAAATAGAGCAAATTTTGTGGAAGCGATCATGGATCGTTCATGACAGTTGGAAGATTACAGAAGGAGAAAATTGAAGGGCAAAATTAATAAACAAGATGTACGTGGAATCCCGAGAATCGAGAGAAAAACCACGGACAACGATAACAAATTCACTATGACGATGAGAAGGACACAAAAGATCATCAAACGCATAGTGTGTGCAATGAGGAATCACAAGAACAAAATCTCTCAAACTAAATCTTTCTCAACAAACACGTGAATACCCAGATATTCAAATTTTAAATGATGAACCTTCTAGGTGGCTTGAAGGTCTCCTTATATAAGCAATATAGTTTGATCAATACTAAGAAGGTAGAATTCAACTAGTATATTACTTTCCTAATTACAACCAATTAATATTATCTCCAACGAAATTACGTAAAATAAGGAAACTAACTAACATTAGGAAACCCAATGAAAAAAAAAAAAAAACCCTCGTTGATTTGAGGTTTTAGGGCATATTCTTAACAGGTTACTAAACATATGCAAGTTGCATATATTCACTCGAATCTAAAAGTAAAATACTATATTGTACTACTTAATGAACAACCTCTTCAGACTTGAAATTAACACTAATGTGAAGGAGTAGGAAGAAGGATCCAAAATAGGAAGACATCTATATCTATATACTCCCTACGTCCCACTATAACGTGGCCATTCTACTATTTGCACAAAACATAAGGAGAATGGGAGTGGGTGGGGGAAGTACTTGCGTGTGTTAACTTTTTGTTTAGAATGTGAGAGTAGGATTTTTAAGAGATAGAATGAGTGAGTTATTTTTTATCATATTTAATTGATAGTGGAGATAAAATAGAGTTATTTTAATATTTATGAATGTGGAATAGTACAATGACCATCTAATAGTGGGACAATGATATGCAAGTAATGGCCATGTAATAGTGGGACGGAGGGAGTATTAGTTTAAAACACGTAGATTCAACCAGAACTTGTCACATGTACTGGCACATGTTTGTTGACGTGTCAAAACATTGCCATGTCAGCACGACTTCTCAATTATTTAAAGAAAAAACTACTAAGATTTGAACTCTTGACCTTTAGGTTAAGATAGTAGAACTAGTATTCTTCCCCGTGCGACGCACGGGCTTGTAATTGAGGTATTATTTAAATTTTAAAACATATGATATATAAGAAGAATTATAATATATTCCTTTGATGACATTAGTAGTTACTCATAAGTAAATCAGTGCGCGTATTATATTCTCATCAATTTTCTATGAATCTTCAATAAGTTATAACACGTGGTATTTATTTGCATTGTAATGACTCTATTTAATTATAACAGTAAAAATATAATGACATAGATAGTATATAGCAGTTTATATGAGATTAGTAAGAATGTAGTAATAGTTTTTTTTTTGGAAAATGGTAAGTAGAATTCCATTAATCCAAAAGGGATGCCGGGGTGACACCCTCAGAGAGTACAGAGTTAGAGCTCTAAGGAATGTCCTTAGTTTTCCAGTTACAATCAAAATTATATCAAAAAAAGGGGTAGGGGCGACCCTATATCTATATCAGAGTTATAAGTCCTCTGTACAGTATTTGCTAAAAAGCCTAGCATATACAAAGTACTGTATAGTGTTGCAGAGCTGCTGAGTTGTTCTCCTGCTTCCTCGAAAAATTCTATTATTTCTTCCCTGCCATATCATATAGACAGTAGCTCCAAGTGATGCTCTTCTCATTCTCTGGCATTGCTGCTTGCCCTTTACATATTTGCTATACCATTTCATTTCCTGATGCAGTGACATAGTCCTTCTCTTTATCCCCAGCCATTTGAGAGTGTTGCCCCACACTTCACCAGAATATGTGCAAGAGAAGAACAAGTGTGTATGATCTTCACATTGTTGACAACACAAAGGACATCTATTGGGGATTTGGACCCCTCTCTTCATTAGATTGTCGGTAGTAGCTAGCATTCTGTGAGCAGCCATTTGGAGAATGTACTTGTGCCTTGGTACCATCATGTTCTCCCAAATGGTTTTATGACCCTTCTTCACTGGTCCAACTACCCTGAAGTAGTCATAAGCTGTCTTTAAGAAGTTTTGTCCTTTCCAAGAGTCAAGCAGGGTTGCAGCTTGAGAGGTATCACCCGCTTGCTGTAGAAACAGGTCCCTGGTTTTGAGTATTTGCTTCCAAAGCCATGAACTGGTTCCTCTAGGTGCAACATTTAATATATTGTACTGCTGGAGGTAATAAGCATAACACCATTTGCTCCAAATGGATTTAGTCCTGTACATCAAACCAACTACTCCCTTCATTTGTAGTGCTCTATTCCAGGACAAGATTTCTTTGATATTGAAACCCCCCTCCCTATGGGGTTTACAAACCATGTTCCAGCTCATAAAATGCATTGCTTTGCCATTCTTTCCCCAGAAAAAATTTCTACAAAGCTTCTCAATATGCTCCAGGACAGATTTAGGGAGAAGAAAAGAGGATCCCCAAAAGTTTTCCAATCCAAAAATTACTGAGTTTTCAGTTGGGCTTTACCAGCATAACTCAAGAATCTATTAGTCCAACTATGAAGTTTTGCAGATACTCTATCAATAAGAGGTTGGCAACAAGTAATGGTGAGTCTTTTGGTGCAAAGTGGCACACCAAGATACCTGAATGGGAAGTGTCCAGTACTATAGCCAGTAGCATCAGTAATCTCTTGCTGTATAAATGTCTCAACACCACCAAAATAGATGGATGTCTTCTGTGGGTTTGGCTGTAGGCCAGAAATGCTAGCAAATTTTTGCACAAAATGCTTAAGAGTCATAATTGAAGGTACATCACCTCTGCAGAATAACAAAAGGTCATCAGCAAAAGTAAGATGGGATAGCAAGCACCTGGAGCACTTGGGATGATAGTTGAATCTTCTATCTTCAGCTGCTTTTCTGATAATTCTTGAAAGGATCTCCATACACAGCACAAATAGGCTAGGTGACATAGGATCACCCTGTCTAAGCCCTCTTTTTCCTTTGAAGAAACCAGTGGGTGCACCATGAAGCTTAATAGAGAAGAAATTTACCATAGTGGGATGAAAGCCAAAATAGACCAAAGTACTTTTAAGAAATTTCCAGTTGACAGAGTCATATGCCTTCCTTATATCAACTTTCACC
>BSSO01003593.1:0-16173 GCA_030267885.1 Mesembryanthemum crystallinum | reverse complement strand
AAAAAAAAAAATAGCAGCTTAAAAATCTAAAATTTTAAAAAACCACCGTGAGGGCAAAACGGTCCACAAATTTGAAAATTCACCGGAATTTGGCTAAAGGTAGCTCTATGGCAAAAATAATGTCTTATAATGTAGTGTGAGCAAAAAATTTTTTAAAAGGTATCTAATTGCCAACTACCCTATATATAAGGTACTGGTCAACAAAAAAATCAAAAAAAAAAAAAAAAAAAGTTGCATTTGGGATCGGAGAAGGGAGGTGGTGACGAGAGAGAGAGAGACCGTGGCTGTGGAGAGTGCTGCTGCACGGCGTATTCACCCTCCCAAAACAACAACCCTAACTAAACTCCCCATCAATTCAACACATTTCAAGCTCAGCCCTTTCACCCTCTCTCTCTCTTCCCCTTCTCTCTTTCTCTCTCTTCCCCACAGCAGTGGTCTTCCAATGTCCACGTCTTCTGGGGAGAATACCAACCCTTTTTTCCTTTCCCCATTGCTACCCATTGTTTGATCCGTCAAAGCCTTTTGAAGCAGCAAAAAATACCATCAACTCCAATTTCATGGCAGATATCTGGGTCTCTCAATCTTCCATTGCTTGAAAATGGTAAAGTTGTTCAAAAACCCATCTTTGTTTCGTATTATTAAGGTCTATTATATTCTGGGTTCTCGCCAATTTCTGCAATTTTCATCGAAAGTCAGTCTTTCTTCCATTAAATCCCATCTTACCCCAACAGAATGCTCATCAGATGATGATATTGTTTCGAGGGTTTGTAATATATTAAGCGAATTTGGCTGGGAACGGAGCTTTGAATTGAAGCGTTTGAGACCCAGATTAATGCCCCATGTTGTGGGGAGAATAATCAGTGTTTATAAGGATACTAGATCAGTGTTGAAGTTCTTTTATTGGGTTGATACGAATAAAGGGCCGGATTATCAACATGATATCAACTGTTATTTTGCTTTGCTAGATAGGCTTGTGAATGATGGTCTTTATGGTCAAGCTAATCACTTGAGGGTTTTGATGATTAAAGCTTGTAGGAGTAAGGAAGAGCTCAATCGGGTATTTAATTATTCGAATGAACTCAGAACGAAGGGTCTTAAGATTAACGTGTCTAGTGGTACCACATTATTGATTGAATTGGGCAAGTTTGGTATGCTTGAAGCTGCCCGGAATGTGTATACACAGATGCTTGCTGCTGGGATTAGACCTAGCCTTTTGATATTAAATACTATGATCAATATGTACTGTAAAAAGGGGAGAGTCCAGGATGCTGAGCTTTATTTAAGTAAGATTTATGAGTGTGGCATGTGCCCAGATGTTTTTACGTATACCTCTTTGATTCTTGGGCATTGTAGGAACCTCAATTTAGATAGGGCATTTGGGATCTTTCACAAGATGCAGAAAGAGGGGTACCAACCGAATTCTGTGACTTATGGTACTTTGATCAATGGGCTTTGCGATGATGGTAGAATAGATGAGGCTTTAAACATGTTCAGGGAAATGGTTGAGAAAGGGATTAAACCTACAGTATACACTTATACTGTTCCAATTGTTACTTTGTGTGAGATTGGTCGAATAGAGGAAGCTTCCAGGCTTGTGGCAGATATGTCGACAAGAGGCTGTCGTCCAAATTTACATACTTATGCAGCTCTTATTAGTGGGATGTCTTATGCTGGAAATCTTAAAATTGCTACTGGATTATACAGTAGAATGGTGAGAAGTGGTATTTTTCCAAATACTATTACCTGTAATGCATTGATCCATGCACTGTGTTTGAGTGGTAGAATTGAACAAGCACTGATGTTTTTTGACTGGATGGAGGCTCATGGTGATCTGTCAAATTCTCGTACGTACAATGAAATAATAAATGGGCTGTGCCAAAGCGATTCTATGCAGAAAGCTATGGAGCTTTTTAATATTATGCGTAAAAATGGTCCTTACCCTACTGTGGTAACATATAACATACTCATTCAAGGTTTCATGGTACAAAATTACACTGAGCATGCTTTGAAATTGTTTGATTTGATGAAGGAGAGTGGATGTGATCCTGATGAATATACTTACACAGAAATGATTTCTGGAGTCTGCAGAGTGGGCAAACTGGAGCTAGCTTCTTCTCTCTTCCATGACATGAGTGAACGAGGTTTGCGCCCAAACCAGTTCAGCTTTACTGCTCTAATTGATGGTCATTGCAAAGCAGGGAACTTTGATGGAGCACTAGCATTACTTAAAAGGATGGAGGAATCTTGTTGCTCTCTGAGGACTGAGACCTTTAATGCCATTATAAGTGGATTATCGAAGGAAGGGAGGTTTGAAGATGCAGTGAAGTTGAACAGTAGGATGGCAGAACATGGACTGTTACCCAATGTTATCACCTACACATCTTTGATTGATGGTCTTTGTGGAAATGGAAGGACTGATCTTGCACTCAAGGTGCTAGATGAGATGGAAAAGACTGACTGCCGCCCAAATGTGTACACCTACAGTATACTCATACATGGGTTTTGTCGAGAAGGAAGGGTCCACTCTGCAGAAGTTTTATTTGAAGAGATGCAAAAGAGAGGGTTATCCCCTGATGTCGTAACATTTACCTCTCTAATGGATGGTTTTGTCATGATTAGTAAGCTAGATGAAGCATTTTCGCTTCTTCAGAAAATGTTTGCTTACCGCTGCCAACCTAACTACAACACTTTCAAAGTGCTACTTAAAGGTTTGCATAGAGAATGCCATTTGCTTGTAGACAAGGTTGCAGTCCAGAATGATGTCTCGTACGATATTCCTTCTCATGATAAAGACATTGGAATTGATGTTATAAGCCATCTTTTACATAGACTGTCAGAAATTGGTTATGAACCCACAGTCAGTACCTATACTACCTTAATCACAGGTTTATGCAGTGAAGGCCAGTATTACGAGGCAGAACAATTGGTCAGGAACATGCAAGAGAAAGGAATGCCCCTGAATAGTGAGATATATAATTCTCTCGTGGTTATGCATTGCAAGACTTTGAGAGTTGAACTGGCTATGGAAATCTTAAAATCATTGACTAGTAGTGAGCTGGAGGTCCCTTTAGTTACCTATAGCTTGCTTATATCAACTTTGTGCAAGGTAAATCGGGTGGATGAAGCAGTAGTACTGCTTAAGGATGTTATTGAGAATAAAGGGGATTCTGATGAGATTGTCTGGAGTATCTTAATTGATGGCTTGTTGAAGGAAGGACTAGTGGGTCCATGCGCAAAGCTTCTTCATACCATTCAGTCCAGTAAATGTACAATCAGTCTGGATTCTTACATGTTATTGGCCGAAGAAATGTCAAAAGTGGATGCATCTTCTAAAGCTGATGAGCTTGCTGACAAACCTAGAGACCTGAGGCATGTTTCACCTGGTTGAGATTCTGCATATTCATCAGAATTTACTTTTCTTTTAATCACTTGGGCGTTTCTTCAAGTGACTCACCATTGGAGTAGCAATTTTGAGCTAAAGTTGCTCGCATGCGCTCTGATATCCACGAGCTCAATACATGGTGAGCTGAGAATACAAATTCTAGGTTTTGCTTATTAATTGTATATTTCCTTTTAGCACAGTGATATCTATTACCCTTTTAAATCAAGACTGCTTGTCTCCGTTCTTGTTTCTTATTCCTGGTATCTGATGCTGCAACTATTTGATCAAAATTGCAGGACATAGTTGTTTTCCTTGTACTGTGAGAAGATGGTCTCACTTGGCCACCAGCTTTCCTTGAATAAAGGACACTGTCCCTACTGCTTATGATGTTCTGGGAATACAGAGTCCCACAAGAACCCATTGAGATCTTTCTCCATGCATGCTTGGTTCATGGATGGCCTGAGATGTTCTTTTTGCAACTCTATGTTGGGACTTTTCATCAATGAACTAACTAATGCCGTGGACCCTTTTGATGGGCTTGGAGAAAGAAGAAAAAGATGGTGTCTTGAGACGAGAGCAAGCAATAAGTAACTTGGGCAAAGATGGTGTCTTGAGACGAGAGCAAGCAATAAGTAACTTGGGCGAAAGATGGTGTCTTGAGATGAGAGCAAGCAATAAGTAACTTGGGCCAAAATGGTGTCTTGAGATGAGAGCAAGCAATAAGTAACTTGGGCGAACAAATGTCCGATGCCAGTTGTCAAATCAGTGGTGTGCAGGTCCTGCCTAAAGGTATCTGTCCGCTTATAAGCTTTATATGTTGAAACATAATATATGTGAAGCCATTAACATGAGCAAAAATCTAACTTGCTCTAATATGAAGAAAACGCAGTCCTCAAGTTTTACACTACGCTGGTGTTTTCTAGTCATATAGGACTGTTCTGCGATGAAAATCATGTTATACAGAAAGTAGCGTTCAGTTGTGGTAAACCTGTCTATGTCATGGCTAATCTAGTAGGAATAGTTCATTCCATGCATGTTGAGCTGAGAATTACATAAAGTAGTCCATGATCACAAAAAGAAAACAAAATCAAGAAAGGAAAGAGAAACTAACAGTACACTGTTACGGTGTATATGTTTTCCATGTTATCAATTGGGATTAACTAGTAATGCATGGATAACATGTTGTTTGTAGGTGCTTCATTTTCTTTTGTGGGGGTGTACTTATCAGTTATCACCTCATGTCCTTTTGATGGTGTCTTTACACTGCAATATCCGTGTATTGTCTATTATAGCGTTTTCACATCTTTTGTTGTGTTCAAACTGATTTTGAAAATCTCATAGATGACAAGTCAGTCTATGACTGTTGGAAGTATTAACCTATTTGAGTATTGTTCCTGTGTAACACGTTTTGTATACGCTATTCTAGATGTTATATTCAGCTTTAAGAATGTAAAAATGTCGGTATTGTGAAGCTGGGAAACAGTTGTAACGATTTATAATTCTGGAAATTCAAGCTTATCAATATAATGGTGAATGAAGTAGCATTGCCAATGGTCGTCAACTACCCTTTTAGAGTATAATAGCAAGTGTATTCAATGTAGGGCTAAAATAGGAAAATTAGTCAAACTTTTACATGAAATGCTAGAATGACACCTTTTAAACCAAAAGAAAAGTTGCTAAAAAAGACGATAAAAAAGGAGGGAATCTGGCAGTTGCTTAGTAGACGCATTTGCAGCTGCTACCCTGTCCATCACCTCTTGTCATGCCAGTCTCTGCATCCTTTACCTACCATTCAATATATTAATTTGTATCCAAAAACTTACAAGTAGTGTTGCAAAGCAAGTTCGGTGCAGAGTTCTTCGCTGTGGTTCACATCATATGACTGATACAGAAATCTAAATCAGATTAACTCGAACTCTTATTTCTAAAAACAACTTTCTGATTCGAATGAAACGTGCTGGAGCAGTAGTCATAAGACTCATAACTATATACATTCTGAGTAAAATAGAATGAAATCTGTTTCTTGTTTTTATAAGGGATTATATTTGCATTAGAGTTAATAATAGTTTGGTCTTTAGCTTAATCTGGTCCCTTCAATGCAGTTGTGTTTTTAATCATTTTTACTTATATGTTTATTCTAAGAACTCTAAATTCTGCTCTGCATGTTTGTTGTTGTGTTATTTGTCTTAGTTAAATCCTAAGGTTAAAGATTGTTTGCCCATGCCTTCTCTCCTATATTATGGATGAAGATGTTTGGTGCTATCTCATTGCAGGATCAAGCAATGTTGCTAGGATGCCGCGGTTATATTTGACGGGCAACCAGCTCTTTTCAAAGGCCATAAGCGACTGTACATACAAATTTCATAACTTGACATTCATTTATTCATTTTATTTATTTTTATAAAGCTTTTCCCAGATAAGTGCTATATGAAACAGTACCTATTCATTCTACTACATACCCAATATTCATTAACCTTATTCCATTCAAATTCTTTTTGACAGAAGCTAATAAAAATTTGTCTGTAGGGAGTATTATCACCGGAGTTTCTGATTTTGTATTGATAATTCACCTTTTAGATTTGGAGGTTTGCATTACTTTCAAGAGAAACTATTGGGAGATGCAATGTCCTCAATTTTGAATGCAGCTGTTTTGTGATGGAACATGAATTTAAGCGAAGTGAGCTTGCTTATAAAAGTTTATACAATGACTTTTTGCTGAATGATTGATATTGCTACAGTAATTTCTTGAAAAGTGGCCATTACTAGTTTGCTACACACTACCCGTCAGGAATTTGAGCATGTCTGCTCTTGTTGGATGTATTACAGGTTCAGTCTGATCTTTGTACCTCTTTTCATATTCTTGTACTGATATGAATGCCGTACATGATCATTAGAAATGTAACGACTGAATCGAGCTGGCTCAGGGAATCCTTGGTTCAGCTTGGCCAAAACATGGTTGGAGCCTGGTTTGCCCGAGTTCGGGCTGAGTTTGAGCTTGCTCCGTCAGATTGGCTCGATCAGTTAGCTTTCTTCCCTCCTTTTCTGAGTGGCATAGGATAACAATTTTCTTTTCCCTATTAAGGTTTCTTATTTCATACTATATGTAATTTTGTATACGTCATTTATGGTTAAGATTTTGCAATATCTAAGCCATGTTTGGGTAGGTTTTCTATTTTAAGTTTTCAAAATTTCAAAACCAAAAACCAGTTTTAATTTCGAAATTCCTTTGGTTTTGTTGTGTATTTCATNTAGGAGCACCCACATGCGCGCATGGGCTTCACGTGCCTTTCTTTCTTTTTTCTTTTTTTACACTAGAACACAGATTTATAACCGTTAAATCGTAAATTCATGAACGACTATATATAATTTATTGAAAAGTAAAATTTCATTTTTTTTTTTATTTTCTTTGAGAACTGAAAAAAATAATACCCTCTCCGTCCCACCATTACGTGGCCATTGTACTATTCCGCATTAATAAATATTAAAATAACTCTACTTTATCTCCACTATCAATTAATTATAATAAAAAGTAATCCATTCATTCTCTCTCTTAAATTTCTCACTCTCACATACTAAATAAAAAATTAAAATACTCAAGTACTCCCCACCCACTCCCATTCTCCTTAATTTTTGTGCAAAAAGTAGAATGACCACGTTTAAGTGGTACGAAGGGAGTACTCCCTAATTTGACTCCACTATCCTTGCATTAATTGAAACTAGGTGCATTGAATATTGAAATTAGTAGTAATAAATCACAAGTGTACATTAGGAAAATAAGCAATAAATGTTGAATTGGAATTGTAAAGCGGCAAATATTTTGAGACAAAAAAAATTAGTTAAAGTAACGATATTTTGATACGGATGGAGTAATTGATTTTGACTATAGATTTATAGTTATATGGTAGAGTCATAACAATAACATAACCACAGATTTATAAGTGTAAGTTCATGAACACATATCTATTACTTTTAAAAGTAAATTACCAATTTTATTTTATTTTTTTGATTATAGATTTATAACAATGTAATCACAGATTCATACTCGTTAGTTCATGACTGTCTATTTTAATTATGTATAATTTTTTTTTTCAAAACTGAAATTTGATCATAGATTTATAAAACATTACCAAAGATTCATATGTTGTTGTCATATGGTACATATTCATAGAATGTAAATACGGATTTATATGGGAGCACTTACCTAGGTGCACTTGAGAGCGCCATTTACCTATTGGGGGCGCGNTTTACATTGTATAAATTTATATCATATAATAACTACATATAAATATGTGGTAATATTTTATAAATCTGTACAATAGACAATGAATCTAGTCAATAGACATAGAGTAATTTTTGCTTTTATATTCCTCGAAAAAATTCCACTTTGGAACCTACCCTAAAATTTGGCGTAATCCTTCTTTGGTTACCTATATTTTTAATATTCCCACTTTGGTTACCTCTTATTGTTTGATTAATTTCACTTAGCTGTTTTTTGTTTGCTTAGTCAACATTTTTTTTTTGAGGGGAAAATAAAATTTGCATTAATGAAAAGCTATACGGCATCTACAGATGAGATCGAATTCCACAACATATAAATCTAAAATATCAAAATATATTCGATTTGAAAAGTTACGTAGCACTTGAGATGTAACAATTACGAGCGGCTTTCTTTTCATCGCTTTTTCCCATATTACAGCCTTTTTGCGGAAGACCTGCCAAAGCTTTGATAAATATTCACATCCAATATTGTAGACAACCTCTTGAAAAGAAGGCCCACCATAGTACCATACAACCAAACACACTAAAAACCAACAATACTCTCATAGAGAGGGATTCAACCAAACCCAATAAATGGGACAAACTAACTCTCACAAAAAGAGAGACAAGTAAACCCAACGAATGACATAAACTAACACTCACAAAAGGAGAGACAACTAAACCCAATAAATGGCGTAAATTAACTCTCACAAAAGGAGAGATTGATTTTATTCGACAATAAATTGAAAAACTAAAAAGAGCGAATAACGTGAACAGACTGAAGATATTGGGGCTTACCATCAACCGCTGATGGCAGCCCCTAAAACTCGAAAATGAAGTTAGGGTTTTTTGAGAGAAAAGAGGGAGAGAAACGGCTAGGATTTTTTTTAGAGGAGTGTTTGCTTAGTCAACTAGTTTGTTAATGGATGACGAGTCGTGTGTTTTTAATAATTGTTACATAGAAAGACTTGTAGAAAGATCATATTACCTTACCTAAGTGAAGGCTTACATTTATAACATATGACTCATCACCAATCCAACAACCAACATCAATGCAACAGCTAGGATGGTCAAGGGGCATGATTTACCCCCATCAAATTCAACGACCATAATTTAAAAGGCTTGCTACTGAATAAAAAGGGGGAAAACGACCATTTTTCCCCCCCTTTCTCTCTAAAAGAAGCTAAGCAAGCATAACCCAACAGCCAAAGGTAACTTGGTAAAATTTGACCAGACCCAAAAACCGGCCCGAACTCGACCCGAAAGAATTTGGTCATGAACACAACATTGTGACCCGAAACTCGAAAATGACTGAACCCGAACAATCCGAATATTTTTGGGTCAAGACCCAACCGTACCCGACCTGACCCGATCTACCCGTTGAATAAAGCAGTTGTAATTTTTAAAATTTTATGTTTTGTAATATAAAATATGTACTTTTATATGTATATGTTTGAAACTCCAAACCTTCATATCATGTAAATAAGATGATTTTTGAACCTTTGTTGTTTGATATTTGATTAACTAATTGTCTATCTACTATTTACGTTATTATGAACAATATGTTCATGGTAGAGTTATTGTTATTTGTGCTCCAATAATAGAATCATTTGAATGAGATTAGAGATGATCAAAAGTGGGAATGGGCGTGAAACGAGTCGGGTTTGACCTGATTTTTTTGGCCCGCCCGTGGGTCAGGCCTGTATAAGTTCATGAAAATGTGTTGTCCATATTCGTCCATTTTGCGAGTCGAACGAACGGGCCTCATAGGTCGATCCTTCTGTAATCGGGTCAAATCGAGATAGTATAATTTATTTTTGTATTTTTTGAATTATCATTGGTAAGTATAAGCCAATCTCAAAATAAGGTCTATTATTTTTAATTTTTGTATAAACAATGGAAAACACTCGTTAAAATGGACACAAAAAAACACCCTTAACCCGTTGGGTCAACTTGTAATCGAACCCGACCCGAAAGTGACTGACCTACTTTTGACCCGACCTGCTAATGACCCGACCTGCTATTGATCCAACCCATTAATGACCCGACTTCACCGACCCGATTGTCAGGTATAGCCAAAGATCTCCATGCAATCTTTCAAAAAAATATGGTAAACACCCAAAAATCCACTAGCTCCATTTCAGGCTTTTCAGCCATACAATAGAGCCTAACCATTCCATAAAAGAACAAAAATTCAAAGCAAAAATGGATAAAAAAAAATTGAAGCTCATCACGCAAAATTTGAAATTCAGAAACAAGAGATGCTTTAACTCTGATATCAAGGTTGATGTGAAGATTTTAGAATCGCCAAACAACTCATACCGGTTGTTTTATAGGTGTGGGAGCTATAGCAATTTCTCAAGGTGAAATACATTTCAAAATAAAGTGGATGTGATTGATATTATGCAAGCATGTCAACGTGGTGGCAGGGGGAAAATAAACAAAATTGAAGATGATTATGATGGTGTTAGAGATGATATAAGAGAAATGAAAGGGAAGATCCAACTACTAACAAAGTGGTTTATTGTAATGATTCTAGTGATGGTGATCAAGAGTGTGTAAAAGATTAAAGATATGTAGTAATGATCATGACAATGATGCAGTAAGCGAGACAATATAGGTGCTAATAATAATATGTATGCTTTGATTTCATTAAAGAAGTGCAATCACAGCAAGGGTTTCCCAAAAGTTAACCCTATCTTCTTATATGCCAAAAAGTGGCACATCCACTATTGACTCAAGATTCACAAAATGATATTCCCTCAGTCCCCTCAAATGTTTATAAACCAATAAAATATTTTTGCCACTCAAACGTTTCCAAACCAATTTAATTTTATAACATATTCATATTACCCCTCGACTATATATAAAAGAATTCTCCACTCCACCCTCTCACCTAATAAAATTCATTATATAACTACTCCAATCACAATTAAATACTTATTCCTTTGTCTATTAGACAATAAAACTTTCCTTAAACTCCGTTAAACAAACGTTTTGTAAATGTTTGAGTGGGATGGAGGGAGTATATCAAATAGTTTGAGTCAGTTACACATGTACCAATACCCAAAAGCTTTCCAAAAGTGTAATCTAACTGTGAATGACTATGATGTACGAAAAAAAGAACATGACAATGAATCTCAAAGCATATATCAATTAACAATTGTCCAAAAAATTACATAGCATGCAAATATATGCAAACTTCAACTAATAATGTCCAAAAAAGTGCCTAGCATTTACTAAACGAGGAATCATGAGTCAGACACCCAAGTTCTTGAGAAGATGATGCAACATCTCACCAGATGGGGGGAGCAATTTGGTCCTTAAATAAGCTTTTCTCTTACTAGATTTATTTTTCACCTCTCCTCCCATGCAACTTCTTTTTTCCCCTTGTATGCCATATTTTTTGCAAGTAATGACAGTGGATCTCTTAAACCTGGACCCTTCATCTCTTTATCTCCTCCAGTAAGCCCTTGGTTTATCTTCCCTTCTAACTAGATCTGGTGGATCAAGGATGGGGCTGTCATCTTTTGGCCACATTGAAGGGTTAGGTATTGGTCCATCGCTGCAAAATAAGCCCTCTGCTATGCTTCCTTTTGAGATAAGGATCCACAAAATCACCTATCTTGGCCCTTAAATGTCTAATAGCACTGACCACATGTTCACAAGGAACACCCAAATTCTCCCAAACCCTACAATCGAACTTCTTGCCCCTAAGATCCACACTGAAAATCGTGTTCACATCTTTCCCCTAATACAAGCCTGCCCCAGTTGCATTTGGGACGCACTAGAACCATCCTTACAAGCCCAATCACACTGTCTGAACCTTAGGGCATAGAACAAAACTCCACTTAGAGATGGCACAATTCTTCTTGTGCATTTTCTTCATTATCCTCCTCCTTATTCCCTCAAGCATTGTCATCACTAGCTTCTCCCTTGGATCACCCAACCTTCCATTCAAACACTCCGTGAAGTTGTTGGTAACTTCACCCACTTTCATTGAAGTGTTGAACTTGTGCCCAACCTAGAGCTCCAAAGGCACATCCATGGAGATGTCTTGCATAGATTCTTCTTTGGACCTTTGGCATTTGCTCATCCAAAGCTAGATCAATCCTTTAAATGAATACAAGTGCAAACAGATGTGAGCACAATTTATATTGAACAAAAAAAAAAAAAAAAAATAGAACATGAAAAAGTTAAGTTAATTACCTTTTGCCTATCACTCATTATTACTCATCTTACTCTTTTTTCTCTCTTACCAAATTTTTTTAAATCGTAAAAGATAACTACCCAACTTTCCTTGTTTTCCTTCTCAACAACAACGTATGCTAAAGGAAAAATCCCATAATCACCATCTAAATCTGTTGCAGTTAAAAAATACCTCCGTAATACCCTTTTAGGTGAGTCCCACAATGCCAATGAGAGGCTTGCACCCAGTCAAAAAACCCATCTTTGTACGCTTCAAAGCATGTAAAAATCCTGTTGAATATGTGATGGATATAGGGTGATTCAGTTCTGCTCCACACAATGTGAGTGACTGGACTAGAAGCCCTTTGATGTATCTACTTTAGATAACATGGAAGCTTTGCATAACTTGCTTTGTGGCTCCCCTCAACAGCATCTTTGCCGTTGGTCTATACGGTTGGGTTTTCTTGGCCACAATCCCATATCTTGTCTGAAGAATCTCCTTCATGACTCTCACATTCAGGTCATGATTGACCTTGAAGTCTTCATTTAACACTTTTGCCACCCAAGGAGAATTAGCAGTTGGATTCTTATCCAATCTAGTGGCAGGTGTGTATTTGGTTGAGGGTCTTTATTTGGAAAGTGATGCCATCAGCTAGCCTTGAGGTGGCTTCTTTACATACGTAGCAGTGGATGCCTCTGCCTTATCAGCTTTTTCCATCATCTCGCACAAAAATTAAGATAGACACAAGATTGGTCCGTGCTCAAGCAGAGTGCAATTCTGCCCAAAACCGGCATGCCTAGCCGTTTAGCTGGTCAACCGGCTAGGTTCTTTTCTTCTCCACGCTCCTATTTTTTCGGATTTGTGTTCGAGCTTCTCTTCCTCTTTTCCCAAACCATCCCCTTTATTAATACTCCTCGTAATCTTTCATTGAAGGGGGAGGACAACTTGTAATGTCATAAATGCCCAAAGCATTAGAGGGACAAGCTTAAACAGGGCTATAATGGCAAATTAGAGAGAGATATAGAGAGTGCCATTGTCATCCACATTCATCCATATTCATCTCATCCTATCTCCATCCCAAACACAATCCGTTCACAAAATCATCTCCTAATTCATCATCTAAACACAATCCAAGCTACAAAATCACACTTAAACACATACCCAAGCACCTCTCAAATACAAATCAAACATAAACTTATAAACATGTACATTCATATACATTCAAGCTCAACTTCTCATCATCCTACAAGGATCGAGATTTTTGCAAGGTCAAATTTAAGCAAGAATGTGTTTTAATCCAAGAAGACATCATGAGGGCAACCTTCAATCGGTCACATTCTCCTCTAATCTCTATGACTCCCCCTCTTCTAATTTCTCTTTCAATTTCTCCATTAGTATATCTCTTTTACCTCTTCTTTTTATTTTATTTACATCATTTCTATTTTGAGTGGTTTCCTGCTTTTGAGCATGTATATGAACAAAATCACATAAATATGAAAACTCTTATGTTCACTTGGTTTCATTTACTAATTTTTGTGTTTAATACTTTCCATCATGTAAAATAGGTTAGATATGTCACAAACAAACTTTTTCACTCAATTGGTTTATTCATGTACACTTAAGTGATCACCCTTAATTGTTATATGCCTGACTAAATCACTTAGACTTAAATACAGAAATTGGGCTAAACATATTGCACATTATGTTGATTAAATGACAAATTGTTTTGATCCAATTAGAAGAGACTGTTGTAAGCAACATGCTAATTGGCCTCCAACTAGTACCCACATTTCGAACTGAAGTCTCTTATATTTGGGCATTGAAGTCATTTACCCATTTTAAGAAAGGGTGCCAAGTGGCTTAATATGGCATCTCATTAGATGTATGTATTATTGCCTTTTCAAAGTGGTTCCTTGTTTTCCTTGAACTTGGTGGCGACTTCCTTTAGCATACATTAAAAAATAATCCCTTATCTCCCTCCAAAACATTTTAGAAAATAAGAGCAAAAATAACTTTTTTCTTAATAACTGAGCCTCGCTTGTGAGGGAGAGATGATATGGCTTAATAACTCGTTTTACGCTTGTGATTTTCCCAAAAAACCCAGTTCCCACATGGGGCAGTGGAAATAGGGCTTGGGTTGGAAGTACAAATGGATGGGGTTCCTTGAAGTCTCATAGATTTCCTAGGCGTTTTCTTCTTTGGGGTTTTGCTAGCCTCATGTTTGTATCTCACCCCTTTCCTTGGTTTTCGCCGAATATTTAATTCTTCAATGACTGGCGCAGTGAGCATTGGCAATGAATCTTCAACTGCCAATGGCTTCTCACTAGCTATTGCATCTATTACTCCTCATCCGCTGATTCCTCATCCTCTGACTGCAATATACAACAACAAGATGAAATTCCCACATTCCTCATCCACTTGATGAGGCTATTTTGGTTGGGCAGCTTGCAACTTCTCTCTCCCTTTTCTTCTTCATACACTCATCATAAACCAGCCTAAAATCCATAACTAATTGAAAGGGTTTCTCATTCTCTTTGATATAAATGTGTATATTATCCCCCCTTTCATACTGGTGAAAAATAATAAAACTAAGCCTTGTCACTATAAAGATCTATATCCTGCCAATTCCTCTTGTCCCAAAATGTAAAACTTGGATGGTTGGGAGGTAAAACAGCTTGCAAAGGAGCTTTCACCCAAGTTTCAATGAACAAATCCATCATACTATACTTATCTACATTGATATCTATCAAGTCATATACATTGTTATCCTTGTAGTGAAGTACAAAATTGAAGAACTGCAACATCAAAACAGAGAACACTATTTTCACCTATATATAACACTAAAAAATTTCATACATAAACCCTTTTGCCCCTCAGATTTATACGGCCAATAGAATAACCCCAAACACTTTGAAAAATTGTAGGTTCTACCATAAGAAGACACCAATTTCAGCAAATTGATTTTAATTAAGAAAACCCCAAAAAATAGCAGAGACTAAGAAATTGCCCTTTTCTAACCTTTATCACACAAAACACACCTCATTGCTTAGAAAACACACATGCGTCATATGATAACACCATACTTTCCATTACCACCCACAAATCGACATTATTAAACAACTTCCACACAAAAATCAACATAAATCCTAATAAACAAAAGAAAAGTACCTTGCATGCCATTGAACTTCAGTACATCTTTGATTTTACGATTCAATGTAGTTTTGTTACTTTCGAGCTTGAGATCTCCTTGCTTGGTGTTTGATTACAACTATGGATCAGAAGCTTACTTTTGAAGTGCAAAAAGGGAGGGAAGAAAGGAGAGAAGAGGGAAAGTTTTCTTCCTTAGAAATTTGAGAAACAATGATCGGTGGTGATTCCTTCTTCAGACAGGCCACAGAGAATGGGTACTACACAAATGACTTAAAAACCCTCGCACAATTGTAAGGCTATCGTTTTGAGTGACGTCACTAACAGACTTGTAAACACAGCAAACTGAAAACAGTTAAGTGAAAATAATCAAACAATTATAGGTAACCGAAGTAGAAATATTAAAAATATAGGTAACCAAAAAATGATTACGCCAAACCTGACGGCACAGTAGAATTTTTTCTGTTTTCTACTATTTTCTTTTCCTCTGTTTTCACTTGTACGTGAAAGGATAACATAATGTCCAAGTATTGCAAAGGGGAAAAGAACATGGGACAAAAAATTGATTACTGCACATAATGTCCCAAGTGCGTATAGTAAGCTAATAATAATAATTAAAGAAAAAAAAGGGAAAAATGAGAAGCTTGGATAACAGTCAATAATGATGGACGATATCTTTTTATTTTCATATGAGACTTTTGGGGTACTATGTAAAATACTTTGAAAGTATAAGGATACCATATACATGTCATTTACATAAACTACATGAATATCTTGTATAAATGTCTAAATTAAAATTCAAATTTTGAAAAAGTTAACAAAATACTAATTCTGTTCGACGTTTGATCACATACTTTAACAAGTTCGTAACTACAAGAGTACCATGTTTAAGCTTTCAAACTAATTTTTTTTTAATTTGGTGCTACATTTTGGATTTGGTGGAATAATTAAACTTGGAACATTACAAATGAATTAACTAACTTTAATCACACAAATCTTTAGGCAAAAGTTGAACTCACAACTCTTTTCCAACTCACTCTAATGACATTCATTGTGCGCCATATGTCAATTAGGGATGTAAATGGATTCCTCATCCGCGGTTATCCGATCCATCCGATCCGAATATACGGATCAAAACCCGAATAAATGGATTATTATGCGGATGATGGATGGATGGGTGATGAAGCGGATCGGATCC
>BSSO01003592.1:0-16180 GCA_030267885.1 Mesembryanthemum crystallinum | reverse complement strand
TTGGTGAGATTGTTACCCTTGTAATCCATCCTATCTAGGGTGACATATTTTGAGTGATATCCTCTAGTTCTTACTAGAGACGACTACTTTGTAATCCTACTATATTATAGTGGAAGTTTCTCTGCACCAAAGGTCCCGTGGTTTTTACCTTCGCTTTGGAGGGTTTTCCACGTAAAAATATTGGTGTCCACATCTACTTTATTTTTCGCAATTCATTTCAACCCATTTTAATTACACAAAGAGGGAAAAGTTATTCCGCACATTAATCTATCTTTTCCCAACACAATGACTTGCCTGTTAGTCTGACCCAAACTCGCTTGCTAGCCTGATCCAAAGGCCTAAAACACATGTCAAGCCCGACTTGTTTCCCACCCAAGCCTGCTTTTGATAAGCTCTAACTACAATTTATGAAAGTATTGGCCTGTGGTTTTTTGTTCATTCAATCTTGGGTCATGGGATCACCTTAATTAAGACTGAAGAGATGAGGGAAAACAATTACACCATAGGAAATTATATAATGAATACAAAACCAATATGACAAATTGTGAATGCAAGAAAAAATCAGTTTATCATGTCGATTCATAAAAAAATGTTCGAACTAAATAAAAAGAAGGAAGAATAATAAATTGTATTAATGTTCTACACAACTGTGCTTAGGATATTGCACAATTGTACTTGGGGATACTCCACAACTGCGCTTCATCTTTCATCGCTTCTTGTCTGGAAAACGATAGTCACTATTGATCCTCTTCCCATCTAGAATACAATATTGATTTTTGTATTTTTTTTAATCAAGACAATGTTGATTTCATATGCCTTTAAAGTTTTATGCAAAAAAGCCCATAACTAGAGTCCTAACCGTACTATAGTACAAGAACCCTTCCCTAGGCCAAATTCATGGAATCCTAACACACCTTAAATTAGAAAACTTCCCACTTGCTACAAGATAATATTTCCTAATTACAGAAACTAGTAAACTAGGAATATTACATAAAGTAGGACTCCAATACAACATGTGGAAAAAAACAGTTAATATATCTTAAAGAAAATTGCCGAAAAAATGCGGATCCCATGCCTAAGATTCGCCCACCCGGGCGGATCCCTTTCCTAACTATTTGGTGAGACCCGTGGCCTGACAGGGCCACATCAGACCTTATGTGCGGCCTAGTCAGGCACCTCATGCTTTGTGAAGTGCTTCTTTGATCTTCAACCCCATTCGCTCCTTGGCTTAACACTACTCGTCTTCTAGCTAACCCGCTCATAATAACGTACTCCTCTACGTGTTAACCTAATAACTTTAAAACCTTCCTCTGCAACCCGATATCCTCATGAATTCAATTTCGCTAATTCAATAACTTCGCGACTTCAATTTCATTAATCCGATAATTTCGAGACTATAAAAACTAGCCTGATACCATCGGGAATAGTTATATGTTTGAGCTTGCTTCTAACTGAAACTCCCTCAAAATACTAATTCCCATGTGTAAATCATAAGATTGGGAATAAAAAAAAGGATTGTGAATTTGGAATGTAGGCCCCAATTTCTACCATCTTGTTACCTATGAGGGCTTGGTAATTGGGGGGTGATAATTTACTAAAAAGTCAAAATCACTCTAGACCTTGTTATCCACCATTCCTTATCATTAATGAAGAGAATTTTAGTAAACTCACTACTAAAACTTTCTACCTATTCTCACTTATATATAAGGAGGTTATAAGATTGTGGTTGGATAACCATATTTCATTTGAATTTCAGGATTTTAATTCTTTGAAATCTTGTAGTTCAATTTCATTTTCATTGTTTGGGTAAAATAGGAATCAAATTCCAGATTCTAAATTAAACATGAAGAGAGAACCAAAACTCCTTTTTACTGGAGAAAGGATTCTAGATTTTTCTCTCTCCCCCCTCCCTTTAGCTTTCTGAAAACTCCAAATTTTCTCTCATCGAGCCCTAATTTCTTTGAAATTAAGCCTCAAAATTTCAACTACCTCCCACAATCTTGACCAAGCTGATGATCAATTTCTCGAAGCTTTCGAGATCTTCTCAGCGTTCATTGATCAATTATTAGCAATTAGAGTCTTTGGGCAACAACAAAGGCGTCGCTGACTCCATTCACAGATTGAGGCTTTGCTTGAACTTTGATTAAGAAGAGAGAGAGAGAGAGAGAGAGAGAGAGAGAGAGAAGCATAATAAAAGCCAGCAGCTTTGATGATAATGACAGGTCTACAGCAATGGTGTGATTGAAAGTAATGACAAGTTCTCAGAGGAGAGAAAATTGGGAAGATATGTCGAGGGTGTGGACTGAGGAAAAAGAAAAGTGAGGGCTTTGTTTATTGAGTCTATTGGACTGAGCTAAGAATTTGAAATGATAGGCATTGAGGTTTCATTTCAAAATCTTAAATTTTAGCATATTCAAAATTCTTATGAATTAGGCCAAATACAGATTTGAAATTCTTTGTAAAGCCAAACATTGAATTTGCTTCAATTCTAGCATTTCAAATGAATTCTATTAATATATATTAAAACACAACAAGATTCTCACCCCCTCCCCTTGATTGCCATGCGTCACATGATGATGTGGCCTCTTAATTGCCATTTCACATGATGATATGGCATAACTAATATAAAGAAAAAAAAAAACAACAACCTCTCATATACCCATTGAATACACTTCAATGGAAATGAAGTTTTTCACAACCCTTAATACTTTATAAAATTGTCTAATAAAATTGTCTAATTTAATAACATCAACTAAGTTTCTTTAAGAAAATAGTATGTTACAATTCCTAATCACTAATATAGCATTTATTTTTACTCCAAAAAAATACAGTCAAGACCTAATTTGTAAACTAATTATAAAAAATAAGACCTAAATAGTAAATTCATGTATCGCACGGGTGCATCGTATTAGACCAATTAGAAGAAGAAAAAATCTATACATGTTAAAAGACATTAAACATCACTCAATGTAGAGTGTATTACATATAATTCTCATCCCATTTCAAAAAGATGATAATCAAATATTAAGTTGTATCATTTTTATTCCCTCTATATATAATCACTCTTTCATATTTCGTATTTTGCATTATAAAACTACCACATTATAGTCTCACTTATAATAACCAAAAAAGGAAAATCTACAACTATAGATTACTCATGTGGTATCCCGTGCATCGCAAAGAGTAAAAACTAGTGATGGAATCCAAACAGGCCATAATGGAAATCACAACATGAACTCCCGTTAAATACCAAGACCCTTTTATCTCAATTGGTACCTTTGATATCATTCCCCATGGGAGATTCGGGCTTAATCGCTATTACTGCCCGCTGTGAAAAAAGGGTACCCCCACTTTATGTAATTGTTATGGTTTATCCCATTTGCATCTCATATCCCCTTGGGCCCATGGGTTAATGGTTAACCCGACTGGGCCATTCTTTGCATGTAAAAAAAAATCCCATAAAATTTTCAACTGCCAAATTCCTCACTTCAAATCCCCAACTCCTATTTCTAGTTACCATTTACCAAACCCCACTAAATGGTGTAATATCATGCATTAAAACTAGACCCGTCAAAAGTTGACCCGATCCAAAAACCTAACCCTAACCCGACTCATTTTTGGGTACTGACAAAAAAATTTCAACCCTAGTCATTTATAATCTAAAATATACTCCATCCGTCCCTCACTTACCTTAACAAACCATGCAAAATCAAGTCCCCTACTTACCTTAACAAACCAATATTTTTCTCATATCCTTCCTTATTCACCCTTCCACTAATCTCTTCAATTCAATTTAAAATTATACTTTTTCTCTTCAATCACTCTCTCTCTTTTCAATTTTTTTTCCTCTCTCACACCCCACTACATATTATTTTAATATATCTCAATAAGCGCAAATGAGGCAAAATTTACAATCTTTAAATCCCTCATGAATAGTGGTTTGTCAAGGAAAGTTGGGGACAGAGGGAGTATAACTTAACTTAAAATTTAACCTGAAACGAACTTGATTTAAATCCAAAATGACTTAATTTCAAACCTGTTGAGTTACCCTCTTTGACTGATCTACTTGTAACTGATAACTCGCATGGGTGGTTAGCAAAGCAACAAACAATATTTGACGAGTAGCGAGGTAGCAAGTAGTAAGTAGTAACGTGTTACGGTTTCACAAATGAAGTAATGTGCTATCTAATCCTGTACTATATCATACTTTATCTTGTACAACTGCTTAATACACTGAAGAAGAATAAAAGTTAAAAAGAATTATAAGCTGTCAGATTAGGGTTTTTATTCCACTGAAAAACTTCAAGCCCCAGAGAATTAGATTCTTTGTTACGTCAAATTACTGCTCATAGTGGTATGGAAGCTTCATGCTTTGGCATTTAGCTAAATACCCAATTTTTATTTTCCCCCTCAAATATCCTTTTCAATACCTGGGTCAATTCTCAAAGAATTAGATTCCTAATTGTTTCTCAAACAAAAAATTTCCACTTTCTAGATTCTTAAATTGATATCCATTTTTACTCAATTGGGCAACAAAATTCGCATCTTTTTTTGCCCAGAATTTTTTTTTTTTTTTTTTTTTGGTGGAATGTCACTCTGCAAAGATTACATACTCTGAGTTGTGTAAATTGCAGATCTTTGCGAAAATGGAAGATCAGCCATGTTTTGGTGAAGGATCTTGCATTAGTTCAGTTGAGGAGGAGGAAGATTTTCGGAGCTGTTGCGGAGAGGATGGTGAGTGGAAAGAGAGAGAAGAATCTGTAAAAGAGGATGATGATGATGATGATGATGATGATGATGATGAGGATGATGATGATGATGATGATGATGAGGGTTTGTGTGATATATCAATGGTAAAATTGTGTTTTAAGGGTGTATCAATTGATGGGTTTGGTGAATCTGGTACTGGGTTGGTTGGAATTGGGGTTGTTATCGAAGGTTCGGGCGATTTTGGTGTTAGTTGTGTTCAAAAAAGGCTCGATTTTTATGTGGAGGATTTGGTTGCTGAGTATTTGGCCTTGATTGATGGGTTGGTTGAAGCTTTGAAATTGAACATTAGGCGGGTTTTTGCTTGTACTGATTCTACACCTCTTTATGAGCAGGTATATCAGTGATTTCTAATCTTGTTGATGCTCTCTATTTGGAAGTGCACTAGTTCTTTTGTTGTTGTTGTTGTTGTTGTTGTTATTATTATTATTATTATTATTATTATTATTGTCGTTCTTGTATGGTATTCTAGTAAATTTTTGAGTTAGGCTTTATTGTGAAGGTTGATTAATTGGATAGCCTGTAGAAAATACAGGATGATTGCTTCTTTGGTTCATGCATACCAATTAGGCATTTTAGAAAAGGGAAGGAAAGGGAAGGGAAGGGAATCTGATTGAGTAAGCATATGGATTATAAAGCTAAGGTGGTGTTTACTTGGATGCAGTTGTGATTACAATGTAATGGCGTTTCGGAAGCGATTATCAATTGATCATTTTTTTTTTTTTGATAGGTATTTGATTTAAGATGCAGATTTGTAATCTGTAATCATAACCATTCTTAAAGGGAGATCTTATTAGTGCCTCTACTTTATTTAGGTTCTTATATTTTTATTAAATTGAATCTTAACTCTACATTTCTAAGTTATAACTGTTAATATCATAATCTCATAGTCATTTACTACTTTTACCTTCTGGAGATGTTTCTGAAAACTCTCGTTACTTGTCAACTCTAAAGCACATAAACTGTCCTGGAGGTTATGTTTTCCGTTTCTGAAAGTTGGAAACTCATAAACTCAAGGAAACTTAAGGGAAACTTTTTATTCATTGAAAGTGCAACTTTTTCACTTTTGACCTCTGAAATCCCAAATTTACATTTACTTTATACTAATCTCTTTATATATTTCCCATGTTAACTGTAAACGCATATTTATTATTGATGATTGTTGTGATAACTTTACGTTTCTAAGAAAAGTATATTAGATTTTTCTCCTTTTTACGTTTTCGTGTTTCCTAGCTTTTTGAGAAATGGCATTTCCAGTTCTCCATTTCTACGTTTCCGTTTCATTGTTTCTCGTTTCCATGCAATGTAGCTTGTTAAGGGTCAGGCCGTATACATCTGGACCTTCATACAATTCTAATGGGGAGACTCTCGTCATTTTGCTGTTATTCAGTAGACTTATCATTATGTTCTTTTACTGCAATTTCCAAAAGTTGGTTTCCATGGATGGGCTATCTGTGTGATGAAATTGTTTTTTACATTTAGATTGTGCAGTATAACCCGTAATCTAATGGAAGCTGAAAAGAAGTCCACTTACCTGCACTCATCTTGTATTACTCATATTTCATATTCATAAGCTAAATGTCTTATAAATGTTAGCATGGAATCTCATTTGATGTTTCCTTTATTTTTCCCTTTTCTAATATAATTTTTGTTTTTATTTTTTATTTTTTATTTTTTATTATAGTAGTATCTGTGCTGATATTTTCTGATCTTGTTATGTCGGACAGATCATGCGTGAGGAGAGCCTTCATAATCCTCTCATGACAGCCTTCAGGGAGAGGGTTCTTGAACTTGCTGCTACCCTTGAAACATTTAGTTTGAAATGTGTTCCAAGTATTGAGGTGGAAAGGCCTTTGAAATTGGCTCGGGTGGCAATTGGTTTGGTCTCTTTAGATCCTGAAAAAAATGGTTCAGCTGAAAATTGCTCAATATGCTGTGAGGATAAATCATCGTTAATGATGCTCACTTTTAGATGCTCGCACAAGTTTTGCTCCCATTGCATGAAGACTTATGCTGATGGGAAAATACAGGCCAGTCAAGTACCTATTAGATGCCCTCAGTTGAGATGCAATTATCTCATCTCAGCTTCTGAGTGCAAACTGTTTCTACCCATTATTTCTTACGAGGTTCTTGAGAAAGCAATAGCAGAATCTAACGTACTTAGTTCGGAAAAAATTTATTGTCCCTATCAGAACTGTTCAGCCCTGCTCGATCTTGGTGAATGCTTTTCTGCTCAGGCAAGTTCATCAGACGAATCAACTACTAGTTGCATTGAGTGTCCTGTTTGTCAGAGATCTATATGTGTAACTTGTGGGGTTCCCTGGCATAACTCATTGAGCTGTGAAGAGTATCTGGACCTTCCATTGGAGGAGAGAGATGCGTCAGACCTTACTTTGCATCGTTTGGCACAGGATAGGAGGTGGAGACGTTGCCAACAGTGCCGGAGGATGATTGAACTGACACAGGGTTGCTACCACATGACTTGCCGGTAAGAGCAGCTAGAGCATCATATTTTCTTAAGAAATCATAATGGGTAAAATTTGTTTGCACATACAAGTTAGTTAGTTAAAAAAAGAAAGGGTTTAGAAGTGCTTGTGAGGTAGTGATGCAGAAATATGTTAAATGGACTCAGCTACAATATGTGTCCTAGGTGCCAAGCTTGGCAATTCTCCACAAAAGGTTGCACGGCTTTGTCCTATGAAGTGTCCATAACTCCATACCCATCTCAATCTGTTGATAATGTGAGACGGGTACTGAAGATGATTGAAATTCCATATACATTGTCATATGTCAAATTGTCAATTGTTGACTTGAATATTAACAAGATCTCTAGAACTTTAAAATGCTGGTTCATGTGTATAAAAACTTGCGTAGGATTATATATGGAAATAAAGTAGCTATTTTAGAATTGTGGTAACTTTGTGGCATAAAGATCACTAGTTGTGCTATGGTGATAGATTAGACACTTTGGGCCTTTTGAAAGAAATTGTGGTATATTGTGAACGAAGAAGAAATATTAACATTGCGTGACATTAAAAGCATAGTTCTCTTACATAAGAAGTGGGAGACTCAAACTTATCCTACAGAAGAAACACTGCTGTGGGGGTGTGATAAGGCAGTATTTTTGTTCTCTGGCCAAAACAAAGACAGTAAAAGAGAATATAACTAGGGAAAATTTGCATAGATTGAGCCACAGCTAGAAGAAATTCTTGGTACAACATGTTTTACAATTCTTCTTTAAGTGCTCTTAGTAAGATAGTGATGCTTTAATGACATATAGCAGCGCAATGTTTATTGTTTGTTAGTAAGGCATATCATATGTCATGGATGCCAAGCTAATCTTTGTAAAATTTATGGTTTTTATTTGTTGCAATTTGCAAATAAACTCGTCAATGTGGAGCTTTTTGTGTCTTGTCTTTGCAGTTAGTGTTCTTGTGGAATAAAGAAAGCAGTAGTTTCCTATTAAGTTTTGTCACAGAAAAAGGTTGGTATTCATTCACAATCGAAAGAAAATTCAACACTTTGATGGATTTATTCTTAATAATGGTGACACTGAGATGAATGAATGTGCTGTCTTTTCATTTGTTAATAGGTCTTCAAAAGTTTTGCAGATTTGCCTTTTTTCTCCTTTGAGGTCTGCTCGCATTTGCTTGGGGATTTTCCTTTGACAGTGTAGAAGCCATGCCTCTTTAGAAAATGACAAAGTCACTGTGAGCTTGTAGAGATAATCAATTGTTGGTCAAGGTTGGTGATATGAGAGAACTAGGAGTTTATTTGAAATTAAAATGAATGCGCTCCTGGTGCATAGAGAAGTCTGTGCTAGTACTACTCGTATTCTCAGGACAAGGGGTGTTAAGGGACTCCACCCTTCTTATTTTTTGCTGCATAAATAATTGATAATCCAATTCACTCCCCTCAAATTATTGGTACTGAATTTTTTGAAGTCAATTTGGATATACTGCATGTCACCTATTTGCTACATTGGTTATTGTTGCTTGCTTGCCTTAGTCTTAATCAGCCGATTATGCAGCAGACTATAACATGTTGTATTGCATGAACTGTCATTGTTGTAACTTCGTGTTTCCCGAAAGAGATTCCTGATGTTATCTTATGAGACAGGAAATTAGGGTTTTACAGGACTCTTTCCTTAGAGGAGTGTTCCTCTCGTCCAATGGTGGAGGGGACTAGATTGGTGTTCTATATTTGGGGCAGAGACCAATAGACTGGAGCATCAGTTTGAGTTGAAGGAGATTTGTCATGCTCTTTTTAATATGGAGGGTGATGAAGTTCTTTCCCAGATGGTTTCACTATGGCCTTTGTCGAGGTAGATAAGAGGATTTTCATAGATGTCTGAGGAGTTGTTTGAGTTGGGGTGATTTCTTGGACGATAAATTCTACCTTTATCACTATAGTCTCGAAGGAGATGTCCTTCAAAGTGAAGGATATAGGCTCATTAGCGTAGTTAGTAGTGTTTATAAGATTCCCATAAAAGTCTTGGCTAACAGGTACTATTGAGTTTATTGGGATAATTGTCATTCTCTTTTCAGACTGCTCTTGAGAGGGCCATTGGATTTTTGATGCTGCATTGGTGGACTGGGTCTGATGTCTAGTAGGAGGGCTATTTTCCTAAAGCTTGACTTTGAGGGTTTGCTGGAGTTTTCTGGATAGTGATGTCTAGGGAGGCTTTTCACCTAAACGGCAAGGTAGATTCTTGGCTGTTTCAGTTCTGCTTCCTTTTTCATCTTGGTTACTGGTCGGCCACAGGGCCTGGTGGTGTTTGATGCTCTTAGTAGCTCTGAGGCAGGACAACTAACAGAAGTGTTCTATCGCGTATCCTACATGTGAAATGACACAAAGTGCCTAGGACAGCGAGTCATCCTAAAATCAGATTGAAATGCTTCAGCCTGGTGAAAATATCATCAGACATGATGGGACACTGCTGATAAACATGGGGCATCGTTCATACCTATTTCATAAAAACTTTCCAGCAGTTTCTATTTTTCGTTAATAACTCAATTGTAACTCTTCGACTTTAGTTCGATGCTAGCGGAAGCTCTTCTGTTCAGATTGGAGCTCTCCGACCAACACCGGTGGTCTCTATTCCACCAAATTGACACCATGGAGATCTGATTGGCTTTGCGATCCACATCTTTGGTTGTCATAAGTAATCTCCGGCTATCGACAGTTGCTGCTATCGTTAATAGGGCAGGCAATGGCTCAGCTGTTGAATTACTCTGGTCCAATGTCATCAGCATCTTCTGTCCAAAGTCTTCCTGAGCTCCCTCTCTTTCTGTTCCATATTTGCTTCTGATGTTACTAAGCTACACCTGTATTTTTTCCTACGTCTCCTTTAGTTGGAACAAAAGAGAGGAAAAGGAAAAGGAAAGTTGCTAATCCACATGCCTGTCTTCATTTACTGTCACCTGACTGTCTAATTATGGTCCTAATATGTGTTCCCCATTTAGTCATTTGCATGAAGAATAGGGCCTTTACCTGGTTCATTTTCTTTGTGTGTATGCGTTGTGATAAAATCCTTAGCATACTACTAGTGAACAACAGAAAATGAAAAATCTATTACGTAGAGCCATTAATGTTCTTTTGCAATTGCAGGTGTGGCCACGACTTTTGTTATTCTTGCGGTGCCGAATATAGGAATGGGCTACAAACATGTCAATGCGCTTTCTGGGATGAAGACAGTTCTGACGAAGCAGCTGCTGGTTCAGCCACTCCTGAGCCCGAGGCAGACCGTTGGCCATGGAACACATTTGATACATTCCCCACGATCTTAGATGCATACTCCGATCAAGAGCGATCACAACTGGCTCTGATCCAAAGATTTCTTGCTGGTGGTTTCAGCTTGAGTGATCATCCTCCTTATCAGTCACCTCCCCAATGTACAGATTCTTATGTCGATGCCATGAAAGATCTCCATCAGCTTCCTTGGCTGGAGAGGTTTGTTTCCGTGATAAGTGATAACTACTATGATGATTACATTCATTGATATGATGGCAAAGGGGAAATGCTGAATTATATATTCAGTTATACTGGGAATTCGTTAATTTTTGGAGTTCCCTAAAATCCCATTAAGGGGTAGCAGAGTCGCCCGCTTGCTCTCAAATTCTAATTGTTGAAATCGAAGCTTCGGTAGTTGACTGTTCTTAAGTGTAGTTTTTAGCTGTTTAATTGATCATGCTTGTGATTGAATCTCCCACCATGTATATGTATTTTCATACTGCCAATGCAGTAGCGAAAAAATGTATGAAAAAAGCTCTCTTTACGATGGGAAATCTGCAAAGTTGGGAAGTGATGCTAAACCAAGGAATTAGTACAACATATTTCGATCACTGTATCTGTCTGTGCACACTGGTTGCAGTATAAATACAATGCCTGTATTTTTAGGCCATGTCTTATTTGCTTCCACGTCTTTCTTGCAGTCCGTCCCATACTATTCGTTGTGACTTGTGGTGAAAAGATTGCACCAGTTGATTAAGAGCGCGTTTGGCCTTGGTTTTCAAAAGCTTAAGGTTGTGTTCAGTCACAAAAAAACTTTTCCAATTTTCTTTTTCAAGATTTTCTAAGATGTTTTCTTGGAAAAGATTTTCTACACTTCGAAAATAAAGAAAACATGTCCAAAACCATTCATTTTCCATTTGCTAACCCACCACCAGCAACCTTCTCCCTCACATACCACCAACAACCTTCTCTCTCACCTACCGGCAGCAGCAACTTCACCTCAAACAACCCAACCTCCGTTTTTTCCGGCGAAATTCCGGGAAGCAAATCTTCAAGTTCTCTTTTCTCTCCGATCGCACTTCCTCTCTTTTTTGGCAACAAAATTCCGGTCAATTAATCAGAGACTTTCGATTTGGCTCAAAATGAAATAACTTTGGAGAATAGATTGAGGGGTTTTCCTTTTTGCATGAGTTAATGGTGGATGAAAGGATCAATTTTCATCAAAAACCCATTAGTAAAAGGAGAAAGGAGAGAGAGAATTTGTGTGTCAGATCTACACAAAACTCAAATGAGTTTGCCCCTTCAACCACCACCAAGATACTCGCCGGTGGTCCTCGACTTTGACGGTTGGATTTTCGCCTCTCGCCGCCGTCATCCGGAGGTTATCGACCACCCTCGGTGGTGGTTTCCGGTGTCCACCATGGTTGTACAAATGATAGGAGAGGAGGAAGGTGGTAAGGTGTTTGAAAATTTTGGAAAAGTGTTTCTCAGATTTGTGAAGGAAAGATGTTTTCCGATTCCTTTGTACATTTGGAGAAATTGGAAAACTATTTTCCAAGAAAAATTTGGAAAACTGTTTTCCAAGAAAATTTTGGATAACTCTTGCAATTTGAACACCTTCTCTATATCACACGGTTTTCCATAGCAGTTTTCTGAAAAGTGGAGAAGTTTTCTCCAACTGAGCAGACCCTAAGCTTCTCTTCCCATTTTTCTAAAAATTCGCTTCAAACTTCCTCCACCTTCCCATCTTGAACTAAAAGCTAAAAAACACTCTTGGATGCTAAAAGCATAATATTCAAATTGTAGCTTGTGCTTCTTGGCCTCCGAAGTGATGTATTTAGTCCTTTAGAAATTCAAAATTGGTAGATAAAGAAGCTGAAGGGGGTTTGAAATAAAGGGAGAAATTTATGCTTTTAAAAAGCAAGCTCGCCTATTATACAATGCCATGCAATTCTACTGCACAGGGCCTCAAAGCTTAGGGGCCCCATTTTTTGGTTATTCAATTTGAGTGAACTCCAGAATTAAAAATTGGCATTAGTATTGAGACATTTTTTTTTGTTTGCTAATTAGAGGAATTTATTAATTACCATGGAAATATTACAAGCGGATTATAAGATCTCTCACAATCAAGAGTACTAGTACTTCACTTTGTTAGCATTAGCGTAGGGTGAGTGCTCACCTTTTAGAAAGGGTATCACCCACCCCACTGTTCATGTGCTAGTGAGTACAAACAAAACAAAAAACATAACACAAAAGACTTAGATGTTCAATACAAATCCATTATAGTCATAGAGTAGAAAATATTTTAATCAGTTTGTCAGACTGTTGTCCTCTAACACAAGCATGTAGCTGAATTTGCCTGATGCCCTGCTGCTGGGTTTACTTCTTACTCTAGAACACTCTACTGTTTCTATCAATCCAGCAGTAATAGATTGTGGTGATAAAGCATATCCTGATACCTTGAGCTCGAGCATATTTTTCTTTAGAGTTATGGATCACTATTTGAGCTCTTCCTCCCATTCATCAACACTTCTAGTTATGTGGATCAACTTGAGTATATTCTACCATATAGTTTTTGATGCGTAGCGGATTGAACAAATGCTAAATTTTGGAACAAAAGTGTTTATCTTTTAATGGTTTGTGTTTGGATGTGTTTAAAGGTAAGTAAAAGGAAGGATATGACCCGAGTTAAAGGCAAAGCCACCACTCAAGGTGTGGAACTCACCACCAAAGGTCTTAAAGGCTAGACCACCCAACCCAAGGAGAAAGAATTCACTCGACTCACTAAGCTAACAAATTAGCTCTAAAGAGAACAAGATTTAATTTTCAATGCACAAAGCAATTTTCATTCAACAAGTCTAATTTTCATTCATTCATGATCGTCCCTTTTATAGAGAAGGGTCTCTTTACAAGTCAAAATAATTAGCCTTGAAATTAGAACAATCAAATAAAAGTTTAGAGTTACTAGGAAAAGGAAATTAAGTGCAATAAGCCTAGTTTAAAGCTAGTACATGAATCTGAAATATTGAAACTCATGTATTCAGCTCAAACTACCTAGCTTGAATTTTATTTAAGAAAAACATAATTCTAAGTGATAATCATGGCATTTTGACCCTGGGGAAGCCACATGACAGAAAACAAAGTGGAAACATCGAATCTGCCCAGTATGCTCTAAACAGCTCTTAAATTGCAAATCTGACTTCTAGCTTCATTCTCTTGATTTCCCCATGATGAATCACGACCATGACTAGTATCCAAGTCATATTAGACCTCTAATGAACCCATGTGAGAATGGTAAGCCCAAGAACAACTCCAAGAATGGGCTCGATTCCAGAATTGTCTCTAAGTACAATTGGGCTGTTTTGAACATCTTGAATTGCTCCCGCATCGATCTCATCTTCTTGGAAAGGATTTGTCCTCAAATCTTGCATATTCTCATCATCCAAGTAAGGAGAAAGATCACCCACATTGGAGGTTGCAGAAACTCCAAATTCTCCGGGCAATTCCTACTTGTATGCACTATCTCCAACTCGTTTCTCCACCTTGAATGGGCATCAGCTCTATGCATCAATTCGTTCTTCATCTTGCTAGGTAATCTTTCTTTTCTCAAGTGTAACCAAACAAGATCTCCAGGTACCTTGTTTGCGTTGCTTGTTTGCTCGAGCTTTATACAACTCATTTGCTTTCTCAATTTTAGGTCAAACTTGATAATGCAACTTCTTCATAGTCTCCACTTGAACCTTAGCATCATAATTAACTTGTTCCTTCTTAGCAATAGGAACCAAGTCAATTGTCAAGTAAGGATTCACACTATAGACCACCTCAAATGGGGAATGCCCCATAGCATAAGTAAGGCTCTATTGTAGGCAAACTCATCATGTGCCAACTTTAAGTCCTAATCCTTGATAGTCTTGTTCACAAGTCCTTAAAAAATGTGCCAAGTGTTCTATTAATAACTTCGATTTCCCATTATTTTGGGGATGGTAGGAAGTACTAAATAGAAGCTTGGTGCCAACCAATCTGCATAGAATTTTCCAGAAATAGCTAATAAACTTGGTGCCTCAATCGGAAACACTGATCTTTGGAACACCATGTAAACAAACCACCTCCTTGTAGTAAAGATCAGCCACATTTGAAGCATCAATGGTTCTATGGCAAGGAATGAAGTGTGCCATTTTGGAGGACCGATCTACAACCACCATGATTGCATCCTTACCCCTTTGAGTGCGAGGCAAACCAACAATGAAATCCATGCTCACATCTTCTCAAGGCTTAATTTGCACTGGCAAGGGTGTGCACAAGCCCTTATGAAAATGACTCTTAACTCGCTGACATGTAGCGCGTCTCCCCATAATTGCTTGCACATATCCCATCATCTTTGGCCAATAGAAGTGCTCTTATGAGTTTCTTGAGCCAAAAGCTCTCGAAATGAACTCTTAGGAACACAAAGTTTGTTTCCTTTGAAGAGAAAGCCTTCTTGCATGGAATAAGGTCCTTGGACTCCATTCTTGCACTCATCAATCAAAGAAGAAAAATTAAAATCATCCTTGTACAACTCCTTCATGAACTCAAACCCCAAGAGCTTGAATTAAGCATGGCTAGCAGAGAGTATCTTCTAGACAATGCATCCGCCACCACATTTATTTTTCCAGCTTTGTACCTCAAAGAGAAGTTAAATGATTGAAGAAACTCAACCCATTTTGCATGTCTTGCATTCAGCTTGCCCATGAATGTATTTTAGGGCCTTGATAGCCCCACAAGTGTACGGTTCTATCGAAGTAGTAAAAAGAGTATCGTATCCACAGGGAGCAAATGTTTCAAGTACCGAATCTATAAATTTTATCTATCTAGGCAATCCAAGCACAAGTTTTGACTAATCGAACTACTAAATGATCACTTTACACAAGGATTGAACAAATAAAATAAAATTAGAGTCGGATTCACCCAGTCAAACCACTTGACTAACAAGACAAATTACACTAGCATGCCATTTCAATCGATGTAAAGACGGATAAAGGACACTTAGAAATCTATTTCGAATAATTTCTAAGCCAAACCTAACAATATGAAACCACCTATTTTCATGGGGTAGAACATGTTAAGAGCATTAAGCACAAAATCAAATCCAAAAGTCTACGAGAAAGCATAATCTTCTTTCGTGATTGAACTCTCAAGATGGTCAATTGCAACCCACAAACAAGTATTCCCCTTTCGATTTTATACAAGTCACTTTAGTTAAACAAGACTTCTTTCTCAAGCAAGTTGATTAACTTGGGCATAGAAATACCATGTGCAATCGATTTCAAGGCAAGCTAGTAGTAATTCATCCAAACATCAAACGAATTCAATTGGGTTACATCAACCCTAATTGGGGATTAGCTACTCATTCTTTTGAACACAAAAGAAATCAGATACCCAATGAAGAACATAGTAAATTAAACTAGAGATTGAGAATATTTCTATAAATTGAAAGGCAAAGCAATAGAGAGAGGGGAAGTGAAGTAGAGAAAAGAGAAATCACCAAAAACTTCAATTGCATAAACTTGAACAAAAGCGTCAAAGTCGATCGATCGTCAAGAACAAAAACTAGAATTTGAGAGAACTAATCTAAATTAAACTATGAAAGCAAAATAAACTAAGGAGAGAGTCTAGATTCTCAGAATTAGGCTTCAAAGTTTGC